>JAUMJK010000635.1:0-152094 GCA_033558105.1 Coccyzus lansbergi | reverse complement strand
ACCCCCCCTCCCTCCTCCAACCCCCCCCCCCCCCCCCCTCATCACCATCCATCCATCCATCCATCCACCGCCTGCCCCCGCCCCGGGAGGCGGCACGGACCGGCCCCCCCCCCCCCAACCCCCCTACCCCAACAATCGGGACTGACACCCCTTGTCCCCCCCCCCAACCCCGTCCCCCACTTCGAATCTAGACTGACACCCCCTGTCCCCCTCCCACCCCCCCCAACAATCGGGACTGACACCACCTGCTCCCCCCCCCCCCACCGCGTCCCCCCCTTCGAATCGGGACAGACACAACCCATTAGGGACCAATATCCACACACACCCCCCCCCCCCCCCCTCCTTCTCAAGCCGGCATCGACCCCCCCCTTCTAATTTCCCCCCCCTTCGAATCGGGACAGACACCACCCAATAGGGACTGATAGCCCCGACCACCCCCCCCTAGACGGCACTGACCCCCCCTGCGCACCCCCTCCAATCCCCTCCACCCCCCCCAACAACCGGGACTGACACCCCCTGTCCCCCCCCCCCCCCCAACCCCACCCCCCTTTCGAATCGGGACAGACACCATTGAATAGTGACCGATAGCCCCGACCACCCCCCCTAGACGGCACCGATCCCCCCAGCTCACCCCCTTCCACCCACCCGCTCACCCCCCCCCCACCCCCTCCCACCCCATCAATCGGGATCGACCCTCCCTATCCGGCACCGACCCCCTGTCCCCCCCACCTCGAATCGGGACAGATATCACCGAATAGGGACCGACACCCCCCCCCCTGCCCCACCCCACCCCGAATCGGGATCGACCCACTCCCTTCCCGGACTGGGACTAACCCCCCCTGCCCCCCGATCCAGCACTGACCCCCCCATGCCCCCCCCTCGAATGGGGATCGACACCCCCTGCCCCTCCCCAATCGAGACCGGCGCCCCCGACCCAGCACAGACCCCACCGAATGGGGACCAACCCCCCCCTTGCCCCCCCCCCCCGTCCCAAATCGACACCTCCTGCCCCCCCTTGAACCGAGACTGATACCCCCCCCCACCCCCCACCGCCCCGAATAGGGACCGAACCCCCTCGAATCGGGACTGACACCCCCTGCCCCCCCTTGAACCGAGACTGATACCCCCCCCACCCCCCACCGCCCCGAATAGGGACCGAACCCCCTCGAATCGGGACTGACACCCCCTGCCCCCCCCTTGAATCGAGACTGATACCCCCTACCCCCCCCTTGAATCGAGACTGACACCCCCTGCCCCCCCTTTGAACTGAGACTGATACCCCCTGCCTGCTCCCCCCCCCCCCCCCCCACCCCGGCAAAGGGGTCCTCTCTCTGCCCTCCTGGCTTAGGGTGGGGGGGACAGGGACCATCCCCATCCCCTCCCCAGTCCCCCCTTTCCCTAGTGCAGGAAGGGGCTGGAAACAACCCCCCCCCCCTCCCTCACCATTCCTGCCTCAGTTTCCCCCCCTGTGCTGCATGGAGAGCAGTGGGACCCCATCCCTCCCACCCTTTCTCAATGGGAGGTTTCCCCCTGTCCTCCCCACTGTGCTCCCCTTCGCTACCACACGCTCCCCTGCCTCAGTTTCCCTCTTTGAAACCCCTCCTGGAAGTGTAATGACTCTGTCCCTAGCCCTGCCTCAGTTTCCCTTTTTGAAAACACCTCCTAGTGCGACCACTCTGCTTTCAGCCCTTCCTCAGTTTCCCTGTTTGAAAACACCTCCCGGTGCAACCACTGTGTCCCCAGCCCTGCCTCAGTTTCCCTATTTGAAAACACCTCCCAGTGCAACCACTCTGTTTCCAGCCCTGCCTCAGTTTCCCTCTTTGAAACCCCAGGTTTCCAGAGAACTAAATGACGGATGCTGCGGAGCTGCTGGTGTTGGTGTCATCAGTGCCATCGGTGCAATGAGTTGCTCCCAGTTCTCAGCCTGCCTGGAGAACCGGAATTTTCTCAGGCTGCGGCTGATTCAGCTTTTCCTGCCTCTCCTCCGGTCCCCGAGGCCGGGAAGGGGATGGGGACAGTCACCCCAGCCCGGGATGGGGGGGACACCGAGTGGCTGTGTCGGAAATGGTGTTGGGGGGGTCTCCAGGGGAAGGAAACTGTGACTCAGCACTGAGTCATCATCCCAGGGGTACAGTGAGGGGAGATGTCTGAGCCCCTTGACCTGTTCACACGCCCTCAGCCCCCCCAGCTCCTAGTGCTAGCCAAACTATGGCTAATTAAGCCAAATTAAGACTCCTCTGAATTAAGTGCCAGGGGACAGGACAAGAGGGAATGACCTCAAGCTTCACCAGGGGAGATTTAGGCTGGAGATCAGGAGGAAGTTTTTCACAGAAAGGGTCATTGGGCATTGGAATAGGCTGCCCAGGGAGGTGGTTGACTCACCTTCCCTGGAGGTGTTTAAGGCACAGGTGGATGAGGTCTTGAGGGACTTGGTTTAGTGTTTGATAGGAATGGTTGGACTAGAAGATCCGATGGGTCTCTTCCAACCTGGTTGTTCTATGATTTTATGATTCTATGATTCGAATTCCTCCCTGATTCCTGTGCACTGAGGTGCTTTTTGCTGGACATCAACACCCCTTGGCACCCCGACATCCCGTGGCCCCGAAGCGTCACATGAATCCTCCCGGGGTGCTGGTTTTGGCCTGCGATCTGGAAATCTGCAGCTCGGGGAGGGCTATTCCAGTCCAGAGCCTCCGTCCGGAGATTTCTTCCCGGGCTGCAGGGTTTATTTGACCTTTCAGAAATAGAGCGAGTGGCAGAGGCGCTAATTGGCTTGGCCCAGGCTCCCGCAGTCACTCGTGTGATGAGTGGGACCGGTCTCTGCTGGGGGGGGAGGGGGGGGGTGGCCTTGTTGAGATTCCTGTGGTCATGTTGAGGCTCTGGAGTGAGTCCAGAGAAGACAAAGAAGCTGAGGAAGGGGCTGGAGAAGAACAGGAGCGGCTGAGAGAGCTGGGGGTGTTTAGCCTGGAGAAGAGGAGGCTGAGGGGAGACCTCATTGCTCTATACAACTCCCTGAAAGGAGGTTGTGGAGAGGAGGGAGCTGGGTTCTTCTCCCAAGGGACAGGACAAGAGGGAATGGCCTCAAACTCCACCAGGGGAGGGTCAGGCAGGACATTAGGAAAAAAATTTTCACAGAAAGGGTCATAGGACAGTGTCAGAGGCTGCCCAAGGAGGGGGTTGAGGCCCCTTCCCTGGAGGGGTTTAAGGGACGGGTGGACGAGGCACTGAGGGACATGGGTTAGTGATTGATGGGAATGGTTGGACTCGATGATCTGGTGGGTCTTTTCCAACCTGGTGATTCTATGATTCTATGATTTGTGTGATGAACAGTGCCATTCTCTTCTGTGGGAGTGATGGTGGTCCTGAAGGTCAGCTCATCCCTCTGTGTGTATGTCCCGCTGTCCCCCAGCAGTCCCCTGTCCTCCTTCTGGTGAAGGGGCTGGAGAACAGGCCCTATGAGGAACGGCTGAGAGAGCTGGGGGGGTTTAGCCTAGAGAAGAGGAGGCTGAGAGAAGACCTCATTACTCTCTATAACTACCTGAAAGGAGGTTGTAGAGAGGAGGGAGCTGGGCTCTTCTCCCAAGGGACAGGGGACAGGACGAGAGGGAATGGCCTCAAGCTCCACCAGGGGAGATTTAGGCTAGAGATTAGGAGGAAGTTTTTCACAGAAAGGGTGATTGGGCATTGGAATAGGCTGCCCAGGGAGGGGGTTTATTCACCTTCCCTGGAGGTGTTTAAGGGACGGGTAGATGAGGTCCTGAGGGACTTGGTTTAATGTTTGATAGGAATGGTTGGACTAGATGATCCGATGGGTCTCTTCCAACCTGGTTGCTCTATGATTCTATGATTCTCCTGGGCGACAGGAGGACACAGGGTTGGTCCCAAACCACCCTGGGGTGCAGGGAGGGGACAGTCAAGCAGAGTCCCTGGAGTCTGGGGGCCTGGGCACCCACCTCTGCTCTTGCTCCCAGCCCTGCCTTGAGCAGCCAGTGGAATCCCTGCTAATTGCCTGGCTCCCAATTAGCTGCTGCCTGCACCTGCTGAAGGCCTTGCCTTGACCAGCAGCCTTCTTAATGGGATGAACTGGGCGAACTGGGATCCTCCCTGGCTTCTGCATCGTCTCCCCTTAGCTGGGAGCTGGCCTGGGGATGCTCCTGCTGAGCGGGACCACGGCAGAGGCTGTGAAAAGAAATAAAAGCTGGAATAGAAGAAGGAGAGAGACAGATAGAAAGGGGAGATAATTCCCAATGAGTTGTTTTAATTCTGCCTTATCCTGCCCCAGATCTCCCGGCATTTCCCTCTGCTTGGATCCAGGAGCTGGATGCTGACAGGGAAGGGGGTGGAATGGGCTCAGGGGGCTGCAGGGACCCCCCGGGGTTGCGGGAAGAGCTCCTTGTGCTGAGGGCTTGGGGATGGGAAGGTGGGGAAACTGAGGCATGGGATGTGTGCATATAATGTGTGCATATAAATGTATGTGCATATAATATGTGCATATAAGTGTATGTGCATATATGGATGCATATAAGTATATATATATATATGTGTGTGTGTGTGTGTGTGTGCGTGTGTGCACACCTGTCTGTGTGCACACCTGTCTATGCACACACTTGTCTGTGTGAACACAGCCCTCTATGTGCACACACATATCTGTGTGCTTACGTATCTGTGTGCACACACTTGTCTGTGCACACACCTGTCTGTGTGAACATGCATGTCTTTATGCACACCTGTCTGAGTGTACATGCTTGTCTCTGTGCACACCTGTCTGTGCACACACCTGTCTGAGCACATATGCATCTGAGTTCACACACCTGTCTATGTGTGCATACCTGTCTGTGTGTACACCTGTCTGTGTGCTCACACCTGCCCGTGCACATATCTGTCTATTTGCACACATCTGTCTGTGCTCACACCTGTCTGTGCATACACCTGTCTATGTGCACATACCTGTCTGTACACACACCTGTCTGTGTGCTAACACCTGTCTGTGTGCACATATGTGGCTGTGTGCACACACCTGTCTGCATGCACACATCTGTCTGTGTGCTCACACCTGTTGATGTGCACATACCTGTCTGTGCACACACCTGCCTGTGTGCACACACCTGTCTGTGTGCACACACCTGTCTGTGTACACATACCTGTCTGCATTCACCCACCTGTCTGCATGCACACACCTGTCTATGTGCACACACCTGTATCCGTGCATTTTCTCACCTGGGAGCATTGCAATTGCTCCTCAAACCTCTCCAGCTGGCACCGTCACCCCCAAAATCTGGTGCTGTCCCCCCCATGGCAGCACCTGCCCCCGGCCCTGGCGATGCTGCTCGGCCCTTCCCCAGCAGCCGTGGCGCTCGGGGAAGGAAGAGTGGTAATTAAGTTAATTTGCACATGCAAATCATCCTCCGTTTGAATCTGTTAATTTTATAATTTGATGTTTAATGTACATATCTGCTCTGTTTTCCCAGCCAGAAATCCAGCATTTTCTGGGTGATAATGATGGGGGCTGCGCTTGGGGGGCGGAGGAGAAGGACCCCAAGGGCTACGCAGAAGCTGATCGTGCACCAGAGATTAATCAGCGCCGGTTAACGAGCGCACCCAGCGATGTGGGTGCCTGGTGGGGCTGGGAGACAGGCCTCACCCAACCAGGCTTTGCCTTCTCCCCACAGCCCTCGCTCATCCGGGGCTGAGCCGCAAACCCGCAATTTGAGTTGGGTTTTTAAATATTTACAAATCACTACCTGTCAGGGAGAAGTGGATGAGCTGCTGCTGGTGCGAGGGAGATGATACCCCTTTTCTGGATGCAGTGTGGGTTCTTTTCATCCTTTCGGCCAGGGGGGTGATTTGGGATGTGGGTGGGGGTGAGCATCACCTCAAGGGCAAATATTATCCCAGGCCAAGCATCCCCCTGGGGCCAAGCAGTGTCCTGAGACCCAGCATCACCCAACACTGAGCATCACCACCATGTTGCCTGAGCAACAGGGGGGGGCAGATATCCCCCTGGAGCTGAGCATCACCCCATGGTCGAGCAGCACCTGAGGGATAACATTCTAGGGCTGAGCATCATCCTGGGACTAAGCATCATCCTAGGGCTGAGCATCATCCCAGGACTAAGCATCATTCCAGGACTAAGCATCATCCTAGGGCTGAGCATTGTCCTAGGACAGAGCATCATTGTAGGGATGAGCATTGTCCTAGGACAGAGTATCATTGTAGGACTGAGCAACATCCTAGGATGGAGCATTATCCTAGGACTAAGCATCATCCTAGGGCTTAGCATCATCCTAGGGCTGAGCATTGTCCTAGGACTGAGCATTATTGTAGGACTGAGCATTGCCCTAGGACAGAGCATCATCCTAGGACTGAGTGTCATTCTGGGACTGAGCATCATTCTAGAGCTGAGAATCATTGTAGGACTGAGCATCATTCTAGGGCTGAAAGTCATCCTAGGGCTGAGCATTGTTCTAGGACTGAGCATCATCCTAGGCCTGAGCATTGTCCTAGGGCTGAGAATTATTCTAGGACTGAGCATCGTTCTAGGATGGAACATTATCCTAGGACTAAGCATCATCCTAGGGCTGAGCATCGTCCTAGGATTGAGCATCATTGTAGGACTGAGCATCATCCTAGGACAGAGCATCATCCTAGGACTGTGTATCATCCTAGGGCTGAGAATCATTCTGGGACTGAGCATCACCCTAGGGCTGAGAATCATCCTAGGACTGAGCATCATTCTTGGACTGAGCATCACTCTAGGGCTGAAAATCATCCTAGGGCTGAGCATTGTCCTAGTTCTGAACATTGTCCTGGGATGGAGCATCATCCTGGGACTGAGCATCATCCTAGGACTGAACATTTCCTCAGGGCTGAGCATCACCCCGAGCGCTGCTCTGTGGCCCAGCATCCGTGTGCTGGCAGAGGCCGACAAGCCCCATGCCTGTTTATCTGTGATGCCGGCTGAGGTTTTTGCATATGCCGGATTTGCAGGTTCTCTTTGAAGCTCCGGCTGCTGCCGGCTCTCCTGCCTCCGTGGAGATAAAGCGGCTCCCCACAGCCACCAAGCCTGGGAAGGCTGCTGCCACCAAGCCTGGGAAGGCTGCTGCCACCGCTTGCCCAGGGCTGGATCCGGCTGGGCCATCCCCGGGTCCCCAGCGAGGCAGGGAGCAGCCCTTGGGGAGCAGTGGAGGGTGATGTCACCTTTCTAATGAAAACTAATTGCGATTAATCCCAGCTCATTGTTTACCCAGGGCTGATTTAAGCACATTTCAGGCTAGACTGAGCAGTTGAACATTTCTAATATATTTTCCTTTCTGCTTTAATGACCTTGCTCCTGCCACCCCGCTGCCATCTCCGTGCTTCAGGAGATGAGTGGGGACTTCATCAAGTCTACGTGACAAGAGAAAAGCCTCCTGGGGCTGCTCTTGGGGTGTCCAAGAAGGAACGTAGACCCTGAGCACCTTGGGGACCCACCCAGTGCCGACTGAGACAACCCCTAGTCCCTGGGAGCCTCACCCGGCAAACTCCCATCCAGCTGTTCCCCCAGGCCAGACCCAGATGTTCCCACTGCCTGCTGGCCTGTCCAGATGTGCCCTCCTTGACCCTCCCCTAGCTGTTCCCATCGCCGCCCCAGGGTCATCCCATCCAACTGTTGCCCCCTGACCCCAAACCAGCTGTTCTCACTGTCACCCAGGTCTCCCCATCCAAATGAGCTCCTGGTCTCTCCCCATCCAGATGAGCTCCTGGTCTCTCCCCATCCAGCTGCCCCACTCCAGCCAACCCCCCACTTCCATCCCAGCTGTCCCCATGCCCCACATTGTCCTCCCCCACTTCTCTCCCAGCTGTCCCCACATCCCCCACTGTCCTCCCCCGCTTCTCTCCCAGCTGTCCCCATGTCCCCAGTGTCCCCCCCCAAGCCTCCCACCGAGCTGGGGCTATTCCTAACCTCCCTTCTCCTGCTCCATTTCATAGAATCATAGAATCATAGAATCATAGAATCATAGAATCATAGAATCATAGAATCACTAGGTTGGAAGAGACCCACTAGATCATCGAGTCCAACCTTTCCCACCAATCTCTAAACCATGTCCCCCAGTACCTCATCCACATGCACCTTAAACACCTCCAGGGAAGGCGAGTCAACCCCCTCTCCCTGGCAGCCTGTTCCAGTGCCTAATGACCCTTTCTGTGAAGAATTTTTTCCTTATGTCAAGCCTGAACCTCCCCTGGCAGAGCTTGAGGCCATTCCCTCTTGTCCTGTCAAGAGAGATGATTTCCATCCTGCACCAGTGACTTCTCCACCCTCCCTTTTCCAACCCCAAGACCTTCCTGTTCTACTCCCTCCTCTGGGTAATAAAACGATGCTGGGGGTCCCAAGCAGGTGTCCATCTCCTCATGTTCCTGCTGAGGAGTTTTGACACACTCACCTTTCCTGCAGAAGAGCTGCTGCCCATTCTCACTCCTCCCCAGAGGATAAAATCCTTTGGGTTTCCGTGTCCTGCCAAGCAAGAAGAGCAGAGTGAAGGCTTTTGGGGTGGCCAGGGCAGGGGGATCATAGAATCATAGAATCATAGAACAACCAGCTTCTAGTCCAACCATTCCTATCAAACACTAAACCAAGTCCCTCAAGACCTCATCCACCTGCGCCTTAAACACCTCCAGGGAAGGTGAATCAACCACCTCGGTGATGGATCACGTCCCCTCCATCCTCCCTCCAATATCATCCCAGAATCACTAGGTTGGAAAGGACCCAGTGTATCATCGCACCCCACTGGTCCTCGGGTCTCAGTTTCCCCAGTAGCCTGGTGCACCACAATCAAAAGGTTGATATAAGAAGAATTTCTTCATCATGAGAACGTGGAGGCCCTAGAAAAGTTTCCCTAGGGAGGTAGTGGCTGCCCCATCCCTGGAGGCCTTCCAGGCCAGGTTGGATGGAGCTTGGAGCCCATGATCCAGTGGGAGGTGTCCCTGCCCATGGTAGAGTTGGAGCCGGATGATCTTTAAGGTCCCTTCCAAGCCAAACTAGTCCATGATTCTATGACCAAGCCCCACCCCAGCCCAGCTACCAGCTGTCCCCATGGCAGCCGTGGTGATGCCACCAGCCCCCTGTCTGGATCCCTTTGGTGAAGCGGCTCCAGCCGGGAAGAGCTGCAGCCAGGTCCTGGCTCTGGGCCGCGGCAGCGATTGTGATTTTCCCCTCAAGCATGGCTAACGCCGGCGCCCACAAAGCCAAAGCATTTTTCCCCCTACCCGGGGTAGCTCAGGCAACCCTGGCTGCGGAGACCAGGCTTGGGGAGGGGGTTTGATCCCATCCCACAACCAGGAGAGAAAAGAAATGGCAAGGATTTCACCCAAAATAAAGGCACAAATTTAGAGCAGGCTGCTGAACCCATTCTGCAATTTATTTGAGGGTTTTCCCCCCCCTCCATCAGCTATTTTTCCAGCATTCAGCCCAATCCCGGAGCTCTGATGTCCCCTCTCTGAGAAGATAAAGCCCAGAGAGCAGGGGACACGCATGAGGCTCTGCTGTTTGAACAACGACCAAATTAACTGAATTCAAGGACGATCAGATTAGAAGAAGCTGCTAAAAAAAAATAATTATTTATTTATGCTATTATTACAGCAAGTTAGTAAAAAATGATGCGCTCCCAGCTTTGAAATGGAGCAAACAAACCACCCTAAATGGTTAAAAACCCCCAATTAAATTGTGAAAATCCTGCCCTTCCTCCCTGTCTAAGGACTAGGATCAGCTCTTTTCCTTCATCTGTGATTTTTTATCTCGATAGCAGTTTTCCCTGGGCTGCCAGCCGCTTGGTAAACGGCCTCTTTTGTCTTTAGTCCTTCCTTTCTTTTCAGGAGAATGGAATCCTGTATTTTTTACTGCTGCGTTATTTATCCATCAGCCGTGTGGTACCTGGCACCAAGAGCTGGGATGATGCTCTGGAGTCGGGGGGATGCTCCGGTACCCCCTGCATCCCAGGCCGAGGAGATAAACCCGCAGCAGGTGCCATTCGGAGCCGCAGGGCTGGTTGCTTTGGGCATCAGCCTGTGGCTTGTTTAACAACCCCGTCTGTCGCCGCAAGAGCCCGGGATGTGGTCCAGAGAGCAGTTTGCGGTGGTGAAATGCCAAGTCCTCACGCTGTGGGGGCCTGGCAGGCGCAGAGAGGTTTATCAAGGATGGGACGGAATCCAGAGGGACCTGGACAGGCTGGAGCAGTGGGGCTGGGAGGACCTCATGGGGTTCAACGAGGCCCAGGGCAAGGTCCTACACCTGGGTCAGGGCAATCCTGGGTTTCATACAGGATGGGGGATGGTGGGATGGAGAGCAGCCCTGAAGAGGAGGACTTGGGGTGCTTGTGGATGAGAAGCTTGACATGAGCAACATGTGTTCACAGCCCAGAAACCAACCGTGTCCTGGGCTGCATCCAAAGCAGTGTGGCCAGCAGGGAGGGAGGGAGGGGATTCTGCCCCTCTGCTCCTCTCCAGGGAGACCTCAGCTGGAGGATTGTGTCCAGTTCTGGAATCCTCTATGTAAGAAGGAGATGGAGCTGTTGGAACGGGTCCAGAGGAGGTTACAAGGATGATCCAAGGGCTGGAGAACCTCCCGTATGAGACCAGGCTGAGAGAGTTGGGGTTGTTCAGCCTGGAGAAGAGAAGGCTCCGAAGAGACCTTAGAGGGACATTCCAGTAGGTGTAGGGGCTACAAGAAAGCTGGGGAGGGACTGTTCACAAAGGTTTAGAGAGACAGGACGAGGGGCAATGGGGATAAACTGGAGAGGGGCAGATTTAGACTGGACATAAGGAAGAATTTCTTCACTATGAGACTGGTGAGGCACTAGCTCAGGTTTCCCAGGGAAGCTGTGGCTGCCCCATCCCTCGAGGTGTTCAAGGCCAGGTTGGATGGGGCTTGGAGCCCCTGATGCAGTGGGAGGTGTCCCTGCCCATGGCAGGGGTGGAACTGGATGGGCTTTGAGGTCCCTTCCAACCCAAACAATTCTACAGTTATATGACTCTGTGATTAGGGTTTCCCATGGCCGAGCATCATACTGCTGTGCCCCCAACCCTGGCATGTTTTGTCCCCAAAGAGCTATCTGGGTGGGGGTGTCCAGCACCTCCGTGAGCACACAGAATCATAGAATCATAGAACAACAAGGTTGGAAGGGACCCATCAGACCTTCTAGTCCAACCATTCCCATCAATCACTAAACCATGTCCCTCAGCACCTTGTCCACCCGTCCCTTAAACCCCTCCAAGGAAGGTGACTCAACCCCCTCCCTGGGCAGCCTATTCCAATGCCCAATGACCCTTTCTGTGAAACATAATGCTGGGAATGATTCCCCCTTAGGCTCCCAACCCCCTGAGGCTGAATTTTAGATCCCTTTGCCTGGGGAAGCCTCAGCCTCGCTGCTGCCCAGAGCTTTGCTGCGATCGATGCTCCAGCCTCTCTTAACACCTCTCAGGGATCGATGGACAAGGCAGAGAATTGCCAGTGCAGGGAGGGACGTGGCTAATCCCCCTGGCAGGGCTCTGCCTGCAGCCGCTCACCTTAACCCTGCCTGTGCCACAGCTCTCTGGCAGCATCACCCACCCCCTGCCCATCACCCTGACCTCGGGGCGATGCCACGATGCTGCACCCCCAGGACTCTATCATTTTAGCCACCTGCTCCCATCTCTGCTTCTCCTCTCCTCCAGCTGCAAAGAGCTCTGACAACCACTGAGAAAACACTAAAATCCACAGAAAGGGTCATTAGGCACTGGCAGAGTCTGCCCAGGGAGGGGATTGAGTCACCTTCCCTGGAGGGGTTTGGGTGGACGAGGTGCTGAGGGACATGGATTAGTGATTTATGGGATTGGTTGGACTCGATGATCCGGTGGGTCTCTTCCAACCTGCTGATTCTATGATTCTAAATACACCTTAAAATCCTGCTCTGCAAACAGGGCCTTGAGTGGCCACACTCCCATAGGGGTGTGAATCCTTTCTGGGGTGCAGGGGGCTGGGAGAGGGAAGCCAGGTTGTGGTGTCCACGTGGCTGGGGCACCAGAGCATCCTTCAATTCGAGAAGGAACTGGATCAGCCAGTGCCAAACCCTGCTGAGCCCTGTCACAGCTCAGCACATGCATGAGTTCATCACAAGGAGGATCCAGGTCCCCAAGGGGCGTCGTGGCTGGGGATGCTGGGGGCCCCCACGGAGCTGGATCCCATCCTGGGAAGTCAGCTTTCGAGGAAAAGCGGCGTGGGGAGAGGGAAGAGGAGGTTGGAAAGAATCCAAGATCAGCGGTGCTGATACCAAACCATAAATTATCCTCCCAGCTGAGGCGGCTGCGGGGAGAAGCAGCCCCTCCAAAAAGCTGGGGAAGCGGCACAGCCAGCGCCGACCCCAGCATCGCTGCCGTCTCCAGCTGAATCAAAGCACGACGGCTGCCATCACTACAATTTCTCATAAATCCAAAGCGAATAATTAACGGGGGCCGGAGGCCCAGGCTGCTCCCTGCATCCATCACGGCACGTGGCCCTGGGCAGGGATGGTGCCAGCTGTAAATCCTGGGCATGGGGGCTCGGTGCCAAGGCACAGCGGCTGGTACCCACAACCACTGACCTCCCAGCACGAGCTGATCCCTTCATAGAATCATAGAATCATAGAATCATAGAACAACCAGGTTGGAAGAGACCCATCGGATCATCGAGTCCAACCATTCCTATCTAACACTAAACCAAGTCCCTCAAGACCTCATCCACACGTCCCTTAAACACCTCCAGGGAAGGTGAATCAACCCTCTCACTGGGCAGCCTATTCCAATGCCCAAAGACCCTCTGTGGGAAAAACTTCCTCCTAATCTCTAGCCTAAATCTCCCCTGGCAGAGCTTGAGGCCATTCCCTCTTGTCCTGTCCCCTCTCCCTTGGGAGAAGAGCCCAGCTCCCTCCTCTCTACAATCTCCTTTCAGGTACTTGTAGAGAGTAATGAGGTCTCCTCTCAGCCTCCTCTTCTCCAGGATAAACACCCCGAGCTCTCTCAGCCACTCCTCATAAGTCCTTTTCTCCAGCCCCTTCACCAGCTTCGTGGCTCTTCTCTGGACTTGCTCCAGAGCCTCAACATCCTTCTTGTGCTGAGGGGCCCACAACTGAACACAGGATTCAAGGAGCGGCCTCACCAGTGCTGAGTCCAGAGGGAGAATCACCTCCCTGGCCCTGCTGGTCACACCATTTCTGATCCAAGCCAGGATGCCATTGGCCTTCTTGGCCACCTGGGCACACTGCTGGCTCATGTTCAGTTGCTGTCAACCAACCCCCCCAGGTCCCTCTCCTCCTGGCAGTTTTCCAGCCAGGCTTCTCCCAGTCTGTAGCTCTGCATAGGGTTGTTGTGCCCCAAGTGCAGGACGCGGCATTTGGCCATGTTAAACCTCATGCCATTGGACACCGCCCAGCGCTCCAGCCTGTTTAGGTCCCTTTGCAGAGGTCCCTTGGTGGAACAAAACCCTTCTCAGATTGGGGGAGCATCCCCCTCAGATTGGGTGAGCATCCATACTGGAACAGGCTGGGACGTCCCCGATTCCTTTCGTCCCCCTTGGCAATCGTTAGCCAGCGCTGCTTCCCGCCATCCCCATCATCTAATTACACCCAAGACGAAGCAGGGAATGATACCTTGCCTTTAATTAATAACTCAGCACGGCTGAGAGCGTGAACACCGAGTGCTGGTTCTTCACGGTGCTCAGGTTTTGGGGTGAAGAGCCCCAGCACCCTATAGACACCCCTGGATGCCAAACAGGAGCTGCAAAATAACATTTAAATTATAAATCCCAGTTATTAAGGGGAGGCCGTACTGGAGAGAGCCGAGCAGCGCCGGCGGCCAGCCGGGTAATTAGACCACGGCTGAAATGATGAAAAGATATTTGCAGGCTTTGAGGCCGAGGCTTTGAAGCTGTAAATCCTGTGAAGGCAGCATCCCCGCATGCACCCGCCGGGAGATATTTACCCAGGACTTGCTTTCCACCACCCACACCGAGCCCGGAGCCTGGAAACGAGAGTTCCCCCAGGAGACGCTGAGCCCAGAGGGCTCCTGGGTTTGGGGTGCGTGTGGGGCTGGATACCCAGAATTCTGTGCTCTGGGGAAAGGTGGCTTCGACACTGGAAAGCAGCAAATTCAGCAGCAGTTCAGCTGGAGGTTAACCCAGCACCGCGAGGGCCGGGGAGAGCCTGAGCCTCACCCTGCAGGGAGTAGCGAGGTTTGGTTCCTCTGGGATGTAGCAAAAGGACTCAGGGCAAACCAGGGGAGGGATGAGGGATGCTCACCAGCAGGGAAGGGTTGGCATTGTGGGGAATCATAAAATCATAGAACAACCAGGTTGGAAGGGACCCATCGAGTCCAACCATTCCTATCAAACACTAAACCAAGTCCCTCAGCACCTCATCCACCTGTCCCTTAAACACCTCCAGGGAAGGTGAATCAACCACCTCCCTGGGCAGCCTATTCCAATGCCCAATGACCCTCTGTGGGAAAAACTTCCTCCTAATCTCCAGCCTAAATCTCCCCTGGTGGAGCTTGAGGTCATTCCCTCTTGTCCTGTCCCCTGTCACTTGGGAGAAGAGCCCAGCTCCCTCCTCTCCACAACCTCCTCTCAGGTAGCTGTAGAGAGTAATGAGGTCTCCTCTCAGCCTCCTCTTCTCCAGGATAAACACCCCCAACTCTCTCAGTCGCTCCTCATAGGGCCTGTTCTCCAGCCCCTTCACCACCTTCGTGGCTCTTCTCTGGACTCTCTCCAGAGCCTCAACATCCTTCTCGTGTTGAGGGGCCCAGAACTGAGCACAGGATTCAAGGAGCGGCCTCACCAGTGCTGAGCACAGAGGGAGAATCACCTCCCTGGACCTGCTGGTCACACCATTTCTGATCCAAGCCAGGATGCCATTGGCCTTCTTGGCCACCTGGGCACACTACTGGCTCATGTTCAGTCGGCTGTCGACCAACACCCCCAGGTCCCTCTCCTCCTGGCAGTTTTCCAGTCAGGCTTCTCCCAGTCTGTAGCTCTGCTGGAGCCCCCTCAGCCTCTGGCACATGGAAAGGCTTCGACTTGGAACCCCCTGGCCCTGTGTTTGTGTGCGCACAGCCCATAGGCAGCTGCCTCTGCACTTTCATCCCCTCCACCCTCACCCCCACACCCCACGTGCTCCCCAGAGCCCCACAAGCAGCGGCAGTGCAGCCTCCCTGGCTGTGGATCCTGCAGCTGGACACACGGACAGGTTCCTTGGGATGCCACCAGGCCACCCCACGTCTCCCCAGCCACAGAGCTGCCTCCACCACACTCACCGAGACCAAAGCCAAGTGGAGACGGAGCTGCTGAACAGGGACCCTTTAATCCTTCCTCACCAGCCTGGCTGCGGCTTTTCATCAAATCAAGACTGTGCTGGAGCCAGGAGCATCCAGGCACGTGGTTGCAAGGCACCTGCCCTCAAAGAGGACACCTCTGTGGTTAAACCCTTGGTTTTAGCCTCTAACCTGCTCCAAAATCTCATGGCACAGGGTTCGTGGGCGAGTGGCGCTGGGGGATGCCGCGAGGGATGCTGATGTGATCCATACAGCTGGGCTGGACCACCAGACCCCAGCAGGAGCGAAGCCGCAGCTCAGCGCAGGGGTAATTAGCAGCTTGCGATTCTAGATCCTCATTAGGGGCTGGCACCCCCCTGCTGTTGCGCTCTGTGCAATTAGTCGCTAAGTAACACACGGATATTTATACCCGGCGAGGAACCGGGCCGGCACACTGCTGGCATCACCGCCATGCTCCGGCTGGGGCTTGGCCAGCGCAGGTAAAGCAGCATCTTCGGACAATCCTTGTGGGTCAAGGAGCTGAAATCGGAGCCTGAGGGACACCCTGGGGTGAGCGGCTGTGGGGGCAGCACCTCAGGTTGGGCACCCGAAGGAATCCACGTGGCACCATCACCCTGGGGAAGCAACAACCTCGGCACCACCACGTGGGAGCAGCTGCTCCGAGGGCCGTTTCCGTAGGGAAGATGTTTTATCTCACCTCTCGCCCCACCCCAATTAATTGTTTTAATTAAGGAAATGCCACTTCCACTCCTGACTGCCATTTGCCTGCAGAAACGTTGCTAATTATGGTGAGGGAACTGCGCTGTGGCTTGTTAAACCCGTTCGCAGGCAGCTGGGAGGAGGGTTGCGTGCGTGGGGTGGGGGCTAAAAATACACGGGAGAGGGAAAATAAATGAGCTCCAAGATGCAAATCCCCATCCTGAGGGCGGAACGGTGTTCAGGGGTCCCCTGTGAGGGGAAGAGGTGGCTGTGGTCCAGGGCTGTGCCTGGAGATGGAGGTTTGGTTCCTCATCCATCACCTTCGCGCAGCACTAACGAAGCTCCCTTCATTACCGCGTCGCCCGGGCAGAGCCCAGCTTGAGAACGGGGATTTAAACCCCGAGCCTGCAGATGTACTGAGCTGTCACCAACACCCCCTTCCCCAGCTTTGTCATCAAGCAGCCAGGAGCTCATGTTGCTTTCTGCTTTTTAGCAGGTTTCATGAATTTTAATGGGCAGTCGCTGCTGCCGGGTTTCTCTTCTTCCAGTTGCTTTTCCCCTGCCCTGCAGGTCTCTGGGTCACCTTTCTCCTCCCCAGGAACTCTGCAGACACATGGCCAGTCCCTGGCATCCTCCAAGCCAGAAGAGGAGGCTGAGAGGAGACCTCATTACTCTCTACAACTACCTGAAGGGAGGTTGTGGAGAGGAGGGAGCTGGGCTCTTCTCCCAAGGGACAGGGGACAGGACAAGAGGGAATGGCCTCAAGCTCCACCAGGGGAGATTTAGGCTAGAGATTAAGAGGAAGTTTTTCACAGAAAGGGTCATTGGGCATTGGAATAGGCTGCCCAGGGAGGTGGTTGATTCCCCTTCCCTGGAGGTGTTTAAGGGACGGGTGGATGAGGTCTTGAGGGACTTGGTTTAGTGTTTGATAGGAATGGTTGGACTAGAAGATCCGATGGGTCCCTTCCGACCTTGTTGTTCTATGATTCTATGATTCTAAGGCCCCAAAAAACCCGTTCCCAGCATCTCCAACTGGAGATCTCACCGCAAAGGCACAACCACCAGCACAGGGTGTTTGCACCAGTGCTGTGGGTGCAAGGATGCTGCTGCTGCTCTGGCCGGTGGCTCCATGGCCTTCGGTGGCCCTTCAGTTTGCCGAAGTTCAGTGGATGGAAAGGCTCCAGAGACAGCACTTCAGAAACATCCGTCTTTATTAGCAGCTGTTTAACACCTCCCTGAGGGACCATAACGAAGGGATGTAACTTAATCACCGTCATGCAGCGAAGTGCCAGCGAGCACGAGTGAGCACAAGCATGAGCACGTCTCTCATGGCCATGGCTGTTCCCACCACCCATGCTACTGCTTCCCAGGGGCTGTGGTGTCCTCTGCTGCTTCTATCTGCTGATAGTGTCCACGTCGTCCCACCCAGAGATGATGACGGCCCTTCTGGTGCCTTCTGTGGCTCTGTTGATGTCTGTCCTGGTCCCACGTGGCAGCATCCCTCCTGGTTTGAAGTCATAGAATCATAGAACAACCAGGTTGGAAGAGACCCATCGGATCATCGAGTTCAACCATTCCCATCAATCACTAAACCATGTCCATCAGCACCTCGTCCACCTGTCCCTTAAACCCCTCCAGGGAAGGTGAATCAACGCCCTCCCTGGGCAGCCTCTGCCACTGCCCAATCACCCTTTCCATGAAATATATTTTCCTAATATCCAGCCTGACCCTCCCCTGGTGGAACTTAAGGCCATTCCCTCTTGTCCTGTCCCCTGTCCCTTGGGAGAAGAGCCCAGCTCCCTCCTCTCCACAACCTACTTTCAGGGAGATGGAGAGAGCAACGAGGTCTCCCCTCAGCCTCCTCTTCTCCAACCTGTATCTCAAAAGCTCCACATCTGAGCCATCATGGAAATTCCTCAGGAAGGGAGGCTGAATCCTGCTCTCTTCCTCAGGGGATTTGGGTTCGAGGGTCAGTGTGCTGCGAAATGAAGGGATTTAGGTTTAGGTCTGGAAGGGAAAAGCCGTGGGGCTAGAGGGCCACAGATCCCCAGACTCCCTGCCCCAGGGACACTGGGAAGAGCTTGTCACCAGGGATGGTGGCACCTCCTGAGCACTCTCAGCAAGGGGATCACCAGGAGGGTGAAGATGTAGCCCTTCCAGCCCCTGATATCTCCCACTGTGGCTCCATCTCACCTCCTGGTGGCTTTCCAGGTGGCTTCACACCCACCCCACAGTCCCACATGAGACCCCAGGGGCCCTCCCTGCCTCAGACCACTGCTCGTCCTGCCTGGATGGAGCTTGCAAGAGGGAAAAAACTGAGCCAGGTTCTTTCCCTTCCCCACCTCCTCTCTATTTGGGTCCACTTCTGAACACAAAGCGCCACTTTGAAATGAGCTGCGGTTGCCGAAGTGATCGAAATAATATTTTCTGGCAAAGATTTCACTTTGTTTCTTAAAAAAACCCGCTGCTTAGAAATCGCTCGGTGCTGTCAGTCCCTCCCCTGCCATCGCCAAATCTCTGTAGATTTTGGAATTGATCCCGTCTGGCTCCCAAATTCCCTATTTTTTGAGGGGGGGAGGAATTTCCCAGCTCTATCCCCTCTCCCTGAGAGCCAGTGTTGGACCCAGGTGAGGGGTAGAAACAAGCCCAGGTTGCCAGTGGCTCAGTTTGGCTCCTTGGGCTGGGAAAAAACTTGTTCCAGGAAAGGTGAGGAGGAGGAGGAGGAGGAGGGAAGGATTGGGAGAAGCTGGATCCATCCTCCCTGAAGCTTCTGCCACGTGCGATGCTGAGCTGGGTATTGATGTCCTAGCAGAGTCGTTGCCACTGAGAAGTGTCCCTCTTCCTGTCCACGGTCACTGAACCTCCCTTCCTAGATGCAGGGAAATTCAGGGATGTGGTGGTTGTAGCTACAGGGAAAACGGTGACTGTGGTCGCAGGGAAATGTTTTGTCAGGGCCACGAGGAAATAGTGGTTGTGACCACAGGGTTTGCACCAGGTGCTTGAATCTGCAAGCGGCTGATCTGCTCCTGAGAAGACAGGATCACAGCCTCCGTCTCCTGTTCTGGAGCCTCCACAGGCAAAGCAGGGGGAACATGGGTCAAAAGAGGGGAAAATTTGAGGTGCAGCAAAAGAAAGGTTCTTGCTCATGGTCCCTTTGCCAGAGGATGCAGGTGTGCGCCAGGTTGAGCCTTCTGCTCCCCATCAGCCCTCCCCAGGGAGGATCTTCACCACCCCCAGCTCTTCTTTCATCAGTTTAGCTCCCATCTCCATCACCTCCAGCCCTGCCTTCATCCCCAGCACTCATCTCCATCACCCCCATGACTTCTTTCATCAGTGGAGTCCCCATCTCCATCAGTCCCAGCCTTGCCTTCACCCCCAGCCTCCATCTCCATCACTCCCAGCCCTTCTTTCATCAGGGAAGCCCTCATCTCCATCATCTCCAGCCCTGCCTTCACCCCCAGCCTCCATCTCCATCAGCCCCAGCCCTTCTTTCATCAATGGAGCCCCCATCTCCATCACCCTCAGCCCTGCCTTCACTCCCAACCCTCATCTCCATCACCATCAGCTCCTCTTTTACCAGTAGAACCTCCATCTCCATCACCCCCAGCTCTTCTTTCATCAATGGAGCCCCCATCTCCACCAACCCCAGCCCTTCCTTCATCCCCAGCACTCATCTCCATCACCCCCTGCCCTTCTTTCATCAATGGAGCCCCCATCTCCATCACCCTCATTCCTTCTTTCATCAGTGGAGCCTCCATCTTCATCACCCCCAGCCCTGTCTTCATCCCCAGTCCTCATCTCCATCACTCCCAGGCCTTATTTCATCAGTGGAGCCTTCATCTCCATCACCCCCAGCCCTGCCTTCACCCCCAGGCCTCATCTCCATCACCCCCATCACTTCTTTCATCAATGGAGCCCTCATCTCCATCACCCCCAGCCCTGCCTTCACTCCCCAGCTCCCATCTCCATCACCTCCAGCCCTTCTTTCATCAATGGAGCCCCCATCTCCACCAGCCCCAGCCCTACCTTCACCCTCCAGCCTCCATCTCCATCACCATCAGCTCTTCTTTTACCAGTGGAACCTCCATCTCCATCACCCCCAGCCCTACCTTCACCCCCAGGCCTCATCTCCATCACGCCCATCACTTCTTTCATCAATGGAGATGAAATGGATTCTATGACCCTGGTGCTGCTTCCAGTGCCACGGTGGGAGAGTTGGTGATGCCATCAGGACTGGGGCCTGTGCCTGGCCTCAGCGAAGGAGGTGGGTCTGGATCATTCCCTCTAGGCGAGCATCTCCACCAGCCCCAGCCCTGCCTTCACCCCCAGCACTCATCTACATCACTCCCAGCCCTTCTTTCATCAGCGCAGCCCTCATCTCCATCACCCCCAGCCTTTGCCTTCATCCCCACTGCAGCATCCCTGCGTCTGACTGCTGCTGCGCCTGCCACCAGCTCCCGCATCCCCGCGAGGCGAGGGAGACGGAGCTCGGGGAACTGGCGCGCTGAAGATCAAGAGGAAAATGATCAAAGGAGGGATGTGGGTGAGCGCTGGCAACCCCGTCACCCTGGAGACGGGAAGCAAATATTTGGGCTAATAGCACTCTCGGGGAGCTGGGCCAGGCGCTTCCCATTGTCAGGCGACAATAGTGATGGGCAGCCACCCCGCTGATCCGCTGCGGGCTCCGGATTCATTAGACATCGCCAGCACGGGGGTGGAATTTGGGGTATTGGCAGGTTTGTTAAGGGAATTGTCCAACAACCAGTGCTGGCTGCTCTGCCACAGGGATGCTGGACTGGTAGGATGCTCGTCTAGAGGGATGCTGGGCTGCTAGGATGCTCACCTAGAAGGATGCTGGGCTGCTAGGCTGGTAGGATGCTCACCTAGAGGGATGCTGGACTGGTAAGATGCTCGTCTAGAGGGATGCTGGGCTGGTAAGATGCTCGTCTAGAGGGATGCTGGGCTGCTAGGATGCTCACCTAGAGGGATGCTGGGCTGCTAGGACGCTCACCTAGAAGGATGCTGGGTTGGCAGGATGCTCACCTAGAGGGATACTGGGCTGCTAGGATGCTCGCCTAGAGGGATGCTGGGCTGGTAGGATGCTCATCTAGAGGGATGTTGGACCAGAGCATCGCTCAGCCAGGAGGATGCTCACCTGGAGCGATGCTCTAGCAGAGGGATGCAGAGAGAGATGGAGAGGGTGATGGGGCCACAGGAATCTCTCCCAGGGTCCACCAGCATGGATCTGTCACCCTCTACAATGAGCAGATGTCCATCCCTCCGCTCAGCCCTGTCGACAGCTCTCCCAGCTTCACTGAGCCCTCCTCCAACCTCCTCTCCTGCTTGCCCTGGAGACGCTCCTCCTGCCTAGCTGGGAGGGAAACTGAGGCATGAGGGGTTCAGACAGGCAGCTGGGAAGGGTTTGCAGGATCTGCTCCAACCTGCTGTGCCCATTATTATTAATAGTCATGCTATGTATACTGATATATTTCTAGGTATATGTTCTGTAGTTGTATTACTATAAGAATTTTTCTCTATATTTCTATTCTGTATTTTAATGCTGCTGCTACTACTTATGATGATAATAATAATAATACTAGTAATAATAACAATTCTTGAGCTGGCAAAGGGCCTTTGGCTCGTGTCAGGCACAGAGCAGTCCCAGTCTGTCCCCACAGCACAGTACCTGCCGTGCCGCCTGCCTGCTGGTTCCAGGAGCATGATGGAATTGGAGTGACGTGGGGGAAAATCAATCTGAATGAATGAGGTCACCTGCCTGATAAATAATTCATCAAGGCGGTGTGTTAATACACCTCTCCCCTGCGTGCCAAGGGTGGGTGGAGAGGAGCCGGGCTGGGTGTCGAGTGCCAGGCCTGAGGAGACGGTAACTGGTGCCAGTCCAGTCCAGCCTTGGTGAGCGTTTGGTGCCCACACAGCATCCTGGCATTGTCCAGCCGAGCACCAGCAAAGCTTGGGGTGTTCAGTACCCTGGGTGCTCAATGGATGCTGGACTGGAGGAGAAGGACCTGGGAGGGTTGGTTGACAGTGACTGAACATGAGGCAGCAGTGGCCCAGGGGGCCAAGAAGGCCAATGGCGTCTTGGCTTGGATCAGAAATGGTGTGACCAGCAGGGCCAGGGAGGTTTTTCTCCCTCTGTACTCAGCACTGGTGAGGTCGCTCCTTGAATCCTGTGTTCAGTTGTGGGCCCCTCTGCACAAGAAGGATGTTGAGGCTCTGGAGCGAGTCCAGGGAAGAGCAATGAAGATGGTGAAGGGGCTGGAGAAGAAGAGGAGCATCTGAGAGAGCTGGGGGTGTTTATCCTGGAGAAGAGGAGGCTAAGGGGAGACCTCATTGCTCTCTTCAACTGCCTGAAAGGAGGTTGTGGAGAGGAGGGAGCTGGGCTCTTCTCCCAAGGGACAGGGGACAGGACAAGAGGGAATGGCCTCAAGCTCCACCAGGGCAGGTTCAGGCTGAACATTAGGAAAGAATTTTCACAGAGAGTGATTGGGCAGTGTCAGAGGCTGCCCAGGGAGAGGGTTGATGTTTAAGGGACGGGTGGACGAGGTGCTAAGGGACATGGTTTAGCATTTGATAGGAATGGTTGGAGTCAATGATCCAGTGGGACTTTTCCAATCTGGTGATTCCATGATTCTATGACCCTGGTGCTGCTCCCAGTGCCACGGTGGGAGAGTTGGTGATGCCATCAGGACTGGGGCCTGTGCCTGGCCTCAGCGAAGGAGGTGGGTCTGGATCATTCCCACCAGCAGGAGCAGGGCTGGAAGAAGCCACAAGGCTTCTTGGCAACCCCCACGGCACAAAGAGCGCAGCTGGGGCCATCGTGTGCCAGGATTGCAGGGATCCCAGCACCCGGTTGCTGCCGTGGGCACATGGCCCTGTACGGGCACAGGGGGCTTTGTCTTCTGGGACCAGCAGCAGGTGATAGGGATGCAGGAGGAAGGACAGAACAGCCGGGGATTACAGTAAGAAGAAAGCAGCACAGTGTGAGGACAGCAAATGTTTTAATTCCCTTTAAAGGGGGAGGCCAACCATGTCCTGGGCTGCATCCAAAGCAGCGCAGCCAGTAGGGTGACAGGGGATTCTATCCCTCTGTTGCTCTCTTGGGAGACCTCAGATGGGGTATTGTGTCCAGTTCTGGAATCCTCTATGCAAGAAGGAGATGGAGCTGTTGGAATGGGTCCAGAGGAGGCTACAAGGATGATCTGAGGGCTGGAGAACCTCCCGTACAAGGATAGGCTGAGAGAGTTGGGGGTGTTCAGCCTGGAGAAGGTTCCAAGGAAAACATAGAGTGACCTTCCAGTACCTGAATGGGCTACAAGGAAGCTGGGGAGGGACTGTTCTCAAAGGTTTGGAGTGACAGGATGAGGGGCAATGGGGATAAACTGGAGAGGGGCAGATTTAGACAGGACATAAGGAAGAATTTCTTCATAATGAGACCGGGCAGGTCCTGGAGCAGGTTTCCCAGAGAAGTGGTGGCTGCCCCATCCCTGGAGGGGTTCAAGGCCAGGTTGGATGAGGCTGTGAGCAGCCTGATCCAGTGGGAGGTGTCCCTGCTCATGGAAGGAGGTTGGAACTGGATGAGCTTTGAGGTGCCTTCCAACCCAAACTATTCTCTGATTCTAATTCCCGGCTGTGCTGTGTCCCCCTGCCCGGCCACCACAGCTGGGTCCTCGTCCCCCAAGCTCACAAGGCTCTCCCAGCCTCCCTTCATGGAGCTTTAGGGAGGAAGGCGAGAAAAGGAGCCCGGCAGCACCGAAACGTTGCAAAAGAACATCTTGAAGCCATTCTGCCATCTGTTGTGCTTTCAGCGCAATTAAGCAGGCAGCAGCCGTGCCAGGCAGCGGGGAGCATCCCTGCCTGCACCCCCCAGCCTGGGAAATCAGCCCGAGGAGCTGTGGAGGGGGGGTTCGGGTGCTGAGTCTCCCTTCTGGGCCAACCCTGACTGGTGCCACATGGCTGGGCAGCCGGCTGGCACTGGAATCAGTGGTGATTCTCCCTCTGTACTCAGCACTGGTGAGGTTGCTCCTTGAATACTGTGTTCAGTTCTGGGCCCCTCACCACAAGAAGGATGTTGAGGCTCTGGAGCAAGTCCAGAGAAGAGCAACAAAGCTGGTGAAGGGGCTGGAGAACAGACCCTATGAGGAACGGCTGAGAGAGCTGGGGGTGTTTAGCCTGGAGAAGAGGAGGCTGAGAGGAGACCTCATTGCTCTCTACAAGTACCTGAAAGGAGGTTGTAGAGAGGAGGAAGCTGGCCTCTTCTCCCAAGAGACGGGGACAGGACAAGAGGGAATGGCCTCAAGCTCCACCAGGGGAGATTTAGGCTAGAAATTAGGAAAAAAAAATTCATGGAAAGGGTGATTAGGTAGTGTCAGAGGCTGCCCAGGGAAGGGGTCAAGTCACCTTCCCTGGAGGGGTTTAAGGGACGAGGTGCTGAGGGACATGGGTTAGTGTTTGATAGGAATGGTTGGACTGGATGATCCGATGGGTCCCTTCCAACCTGGTTGCTCTATGATTCTATGATTCTATCTCATGCGCCCCAGCCCATGCTGCTGTTCCACCAGAGCCCGAGGCAGCGTTCAGCGCAAGGTTTTGCCTCCGGAGCTGCGGCTGCTACCAGCTCAGGGCTTGTCACCGTTTCCCTCGGCTGCCTCCGGCGTTAACTTCCCTGGTAACATTGGTTTATCCCCTTGATCTTGACGGGAACAGGGAAGCAGGGGAAGCATCCGCAGGGAATTGCTGCCACACGCGCCGAGCTTTAATTAGGGATGGGAAATCTCTGCCGACAGCAGCACGGCTACGCGAGCTCGGCGCTGGGAGGGATTAGGACCAAAATTAACTTGTCTGCTCCGAAACGGTGAGCAAAATACTCGGGGCTCGGGTCCTGACGATGCCTCGGGACCAGAACTGTGGGTACGGATTGAGGGAGCAAACCTGCATCCCTCTGGCCTCAGGGATTTCAGCAGGTGGCTGAGAGAAGGCAGCGAAACGCAGAGTGGACCCATGATCCCACCAGGCCAGGTTGAGCCCCAACCGTGATTCTAGGGATGAAACCCTCTGGGATTTGTGTCACCAGCACACACAAAGGGTGAAGCCGTCACCCAAGCCCCAGGGATGGCAACAGGGATGCCATCCATCCTTTCCACCAGCAGTGGCATGTCTTAGGGGGTCCCAACACGCCGGGGGTGGCAGAGGTTTGAGGTGCAGGTGGCTTCAGCAAACGTTCCGTCTGATTAAATCTGGGATTGCGGCTCTCCTGGCAGCCCTGACTGCGCCGTGATAACAGGCTCCATTAGCATCAAACACCAGCTCCTGGCCCGGGTGAGGATGAGGAGATTAAGCAGTTGGCTTCTTCTTGCTAATTAATAATCCACTTGATGAAGAACTGTCAATGTGTCAGCAGCGCAAGGACAGGCTCTGCATCCAGTTGCTGGGAACTCCACTCCATGGGGCCAGCACCTTCCTGAGGTCTCCCCTCAGGCTCCTCTTCTCCAGGATAAACACCCTCAGCTCTCTCAGCTGCTCCTCTTCTTCTCCAGCCCCTTCGCCAGCCTCGTCGCTCTTCTCTGGACTCGCTCCAGAGCCTCAACATCCTTCTTGTGCTGTGGGGCCCAGAACTGAACACAGGATTCGAGGAGCAGCCTCACCAATGCTGAGTCCAGAGGGAAAAGAACCTCCCTGGCCCTGCTGGCCACGTCGTTTCTGATCCCAGGTGTCCTCTCCCAGGGGCCTGGGGCAAGAGGAGCCCCTTCCTGGCCTGGGAGGGTGCGCTGACTCGTGAAGAGGCCATCAAGAGCTTGTCATGCCCCAAAATGAGGTGAAGGTGATGGGGCTGAGCGCTGGTGGGTATCCCTAGGGGTGGGGCAGGACACAGTCACCTGAGCTGCACCCACTGGGGGACACTGGGAGCCAGTCCCCAGTCCAGGGATTTTACCCTTTAGCTCCTTCTTGCTGAGAACCCCCTTCCCCCAGAATCATAGAATCACCAGGTTGGAAAAGACCCACTGGATCATCATAGAATCATAGAATCATAGAACAACCAGGTTGGAAGGGACCCATCGGATCTTCTAGTCCAATCATTCCTATCAATCGAGTCCAACAAAGAGGTTTTGTGGGTCCCAGCACTGCGTCCCTAAGCAGGACACTCCCTGCTGAGCAGCATCCCCCCTGCTACCCCTCCTGGGCTCTCTCCCCACCCTGCTGCACATCTGGCCCCAGTGCCACAGCTGGAGTGGGCGCCTGTTTGTTCACAGTGCAGCGAATGCCAAGACTCATTAGATAATTAAAGCTCAGTCGAAGCTGTCAGCAGTGAGTGCCACTCCTCCAGAGGCTTCTGAGTGCTCTCCTCCTCCCAACTGAAGGATGGAGAAGGATGCTGTGAGGGAGACAGGCTGGGAAAGGAGATCCTGCAATTACCCCCTGGAAAGAAACAAAAGGCTTTGGAGGCACCGTGCCACAGCCCTATGGCACGTCACCGTGTCACCACCTCCGGCTGAGCCACCTACCTGGGCTCACTAGCCCCACGAGGGCCGATGAGGCTGAGCTCAGGTCTGGATTTGGGTCTGGGGGCTGCTGAGAGGGACTCGGCGCTTGGGGAGCAAGCCGTACCGTGCCAAGTTATGCCGTGCCAAGCCGAACACAGGGCCTCGGGCACACTCCGGCTGCTCCAGTTGGGACAAAAGCAAATGTAGGTTAAGCACAAAGCGATGCGGCTGCCACGTAGGGAGTTCGCTCTGTCGCACTGGGACCATGACCTCCCGCTGCAATTAGCTAATTGCTCCTTATTCCTGTACGAGGGCTGGAGAGATGCTATTGTCACTCCTCATCGTGCTCTCCCTGCGCTACTGCTGCCCCAGGGGACACCATCCCCTCCCCACCTGACCCCCACCCCTTCTCTGCTGCAGCACCAGCAGGATTGGGGTTGGAAGGAGGAGGAGGAGCATGTTGCCCCCCAAAATCTGCTGCCCCCAACTCAGCTGGGTGCTGTGTCCCAGAGGTCACCTGCTGGGGACGATGCTTTTCCTTAGTGCCAGTGCAGACCAGGGTTCCCTCATCATTTTGAGGTTGCCTATGGGTACTGCCAGGGTGGACACCGGTGACACCGATGTCACCAGGGCCCTCGTGGCAGTGCCAGGCTCTGCCTATTTTTCTCTCCTCCTTGATGAAGTCGGTTTGGTCGCTTCCACCCCTGGAGGGTTTGATGACTCTGGGTGGGATCCGCAGCCTTTCTGGAGGCCTGCACTGGCTTTGTGTGCAGCAGTTTGCGGCGTCTGCAGGCTGCGAGGAAGAAACACATGAACCAGCACCAGAAAAACCTCCTCTGGAGGCTGTGGGAGCCTGATGAGGGGCCCTGGAAGGGACAAAACACATCTGGGGATCCAAGAGGTCTTTATTTCTCTCTTAGGGTTGCCCTGGGACAGATGGGGATGTGGCTTACCTGTGTCCCAGTAGCATCTACCCCACCTATGCTGGGCTGCAGGAGCTGGATGCTCCTTCCAGAGCCACAACCTGTCCCCATGGCTTTGGGGCAGCCCCATGGGCTTGCTGGCCACCCTTTGGGGGCTGCACCCAGAGCTGTCAGCACCCCTAAGAGTCACCTCCACGTTCCCTTTCCCTCCATGGCCTCAAGTTCTGCCAGGGGAGATTTAGGCTGGAGATTAGGAGGAAGTTTTTCACACAGAGGGTCATTGGGCATTGGAATAGGCTGCCCAGGGAGGGGGTTGAGTCACCTTCCCTGGAGGGGTTTAAGGGACAGGTAGATGAGGTCTTGAGGGACTTGGTTTAGTGTTTGATAGGAATGGTTGGACTAGAAGATCCGATGGGTCCCTTCCAACCTGGTTGTTCTATGATTCTATGATTCTATGATCACATCCGATGCTGACTAGATATCCCAGCGCATCCCTGAGATAATGGCTGGGGAGAGCATCCCCACTCATGGTTCTCCTCTGGAGCTGCCAGGGGATTTTGTTTTTTCCAAGGATGGATTTTTCTGCCTCGGCTCTTGGCGGGGAAGGTCGGTGCTGGGGAAGGGGCTGAGGCAGCGCAGCCAGCGCTGGTGACGCCGTAAGAAGGGGCCATTGTGGCCAGGCGCAGCTGTGCAGGAGGGGAGCGACAGGAATGCCAAATGCTGGCGATGGGAAGAGCTTGGGGGATTCACCACCCCTTGAGGGTGTCTCCCCATCCCGCACGTGCCCCCGGTGACAATAAGGGCTTTATGGGGAGCGATGCCATCCTCTGTCCCAGGATGACAGCGATGAGGTCCTTGAAGCAGCGTGACAAAGTGACATGGGACAAAGGGGAGGACAGAGAGCAGTGACCCAGAGGGCAGCAGCTCCTTTTCCTCTTGCTGAGCTCTTGTGAATTATTCAGGTGCTGCCTCTCCCAGGATGCTTCCCGCTTGCCCGGAGCTGAGCCCCCTGCCCCAGTCTGGGGGTCGCAGAGGTGGGGAGCAGCTGGGGTTCATGTCTCTGGTTGTGTTCGGGATGCGCCGTGCGAGAGGGAGCAGGATGAGACGCATGACCTCCTCGAGCATGAGGTGATGCTCAGCATGCGGGAGAGGAGCTGTCGCAAACACCATTTCAATTCATTGAAAGGAGAAAAGGAGGAAAAGGGAGGGGGAGAAAGCTCGAGCTGGCCCAGATCCTGTTCCTTCTCTTTTTTTTTTTATGTTCTGCTTTTGCTCAGCGCCAGCTCTCGCTCCCTGCTGATCGGCAATGGCTGCTCCATCGCTGTCTTGGAGTGGGGGTGAGGATTTGCTGGGGTGAGATCCAGCTCCCAGTCAACACCATCCTCATCTACTACTGGGGCCCCAGGAGGGTTTGGGGTCCATCCATGGGGCTGGGAGGGAGGTGGGAAGCTGTGTGATGCAGCGACGATCCCTGAGATGCTCCTAGGGAGGGGATGGAGATGGGGAGTTGGGGTGTGTGTGCTGGACAAGCTGGGGGTGTGCTGGGGGAGCAGGGGGTCCCCCACATGCCCAGCCCCTCCTGTCACCTTCAGCAACAGTCTGAGTGGGGTGGATGCAGCAGCTGGGGCTGCAGAGATGCTCCAGCAATGGGAGCACGGGGTGGGACAGTGATGGGGGTGGAGAACAGGGTAGGGATGGGGACACTGGAAGGGGCAGGGATGGGGATGCAGAACAGGGCAGCAGTAGGGTCATGGGACAGGGTAGTGATGAGGACACAGAACCATAGAATAGTTTGGGCTGGAAGGGACCTCAAAGCCCATCCAGTTCCTCTGCCATGGGCAGGGACACCTCCCACTGGATCAGGGGCTCCAAGCCCCATCCAAGCTGCCCTTGAACCCCTCCAAGGATGGGGCAGCCACCTCTGCTCTGGGAAACCTGTTCCAGGGCCTCCCCACCCTCATAAGGAAGAAATTTTTCCTTATGTTTAGTCTAAATCTGCCCCTCTCCAGTTTATCCCCATTGCCCCTCGTCTTATCCGTACAAGCCTTTGTGAACAGTCCCTCCCCAGCTTTCATGGAGCCCCTCCAGTTACTGGACGGTTGCTATAAGATGTGCTCAGAGCCTTCTCTTCTCCGAGGACGAGGTAGCGATGGGGACAAAGTGCCGGGTGCCACACAGAACCAGCAGGAATCTGGTGCTCCCCCAGCTCCATTCACTGTGTCCCCCAAACCTGTCACGGTCTCCTCAGCCCTCTGGCCTGTGCCACTCTGTTCTTGGCTAACGGCTTGTTTCTGATCGCTGCAAGTGGCCACCAGGACCAGATGAGCCCAGAGGGGTGATTTATGCCAGGCAGGTTGATGCCACAACTGTCACAGAGAGCGGCAGCAGCTGCTCCAGCTGCTCCAGCATCCTGGGTGGCAGCAGGAGTTGGGGGGCTCGGGGCTGGGGGAACAGCAGGGCTGGAGAGGGAGGGGAAGCTCCAGGGAGGGCTGAGGTTGACTTCCAGCCGCTGCGAGCGACCAAGATTCGAGTCAGGGATCCGGTTAATCCAGACGTTAATCCGCTCTAAATCCCACCTTTAATCAGTTTAATGTCACCTTTCAGGATCAGGATCCAGCGTGGTGGCTCCGTCCTGCTGCAGGGGAAAGGGATGAGGGGGGAGAGGAGGAGGAAGAAAGAAGTGGGAGAGAGGGGAGATAGAAAGAAGGGGAAGAGGAGGAGAATGAAGGGGGAGAGGAGGAGAAAGAAAGAAAGAAAGAAGGGGAGGGGGGGAGAAAGAATAAAGGGGGGAGAGAGAAAGAAGGGGGAGAGGAGGAGAGAAAGAAAGGAGAGAGGAGGAGAATGAAGAGGGAGAGGAGGAGAAAGAAAGAAAGAAAGAAAGAAAGAAAGAAAGAAAGAAAGAAAGAAAGAAAGAAAGAAAGAAAGAAAGAAAGAAAGAAAGAAAGAAAGAAAGAAAGAAAGAAAGAAAGAAAGAAAGAAAGAAAGAAAGAAAGAAAGAAAGAAAGAAAGAAAGAAAGAAAGAAAGAAAGAAAGAAAGAAAGAAAGAAAGAAAGAAAGAAAGAAAGAAAGAAAGAAAGAAAGAAAGAAAGAAAGAAAGAAAGAAAGAAAGAAAGAAGGGGAGAGGGGGAGAAAGAATAAAGGGGGAGAAAGAAGGGGGAAGGGGGAGAGAAAGAAAGGGGAGAGGAGGAGAATGAAGGGGGAGAGAGAAAGAAAGGAGAGAGGAGGAGAATGAAAGGGGAGAGGGGGAGAGAGAAAGAAAGGGGAGGGGGAGATAAAAAGGAGGAGGAGAGAGGGAGAAAGAATAAAGGGAGGAGAGGGAGAGAGAAAGAAGGGAGAGAGGGGGGTGAGGAAAGAAGAGGGGGGAAAAGAAGGGGACCAGCCTGAATCCCAGTAACGGCACCAGTTCCCGGTAATGGGACCAACTTGGTCCCCAGTAGTGGGACTGGTTCCTGGTAACAGGATCCACCCTCAATAACGGCACCGTTCCCAGTAATGGGACCAGTCTGACCCTCGGTAACAGCACTGGTTCCCGTAATGGCACTGGCCTGGAAGCCAGTAATGTCACTGGTAGCAGCACCAAGTCCAGGTAATGGGACCAGCCTGGTCTGTGGTAATGGTAACGGGACTGGCCCTTAGTAATGGGACTAGTTTGGCTCTGAGTAACAGGACCGGTTCCTGGGACCAGGATCAACCACTGGTAATGGGACCAGTCTGACCCCCCAGTAACGGGACCCACACCCCGTAACGGAACCAGTTTGGCCCCTGTAACGGGACCAGCAAGACCGTCAGTAATGGGACTGGTTCCCGGTAACGGCACCAGTCTGATCCCCAGTAATGGGACTGGCAAGACTGTGTGTGGGTAGCGGGATCAGTCTGATCCCCGGTAACGGGACCGGCAAGACTGTGGGTAACAGAACCGGTTCCCGGTAATGGGACCAGTCTGATCCCTGGTAACGGGAGCGGTAAGACTGTGGGTAATGTCTCTGGTTCCCAGTAAGGGAACACGCCATCGGTAACGGGACCAGCTTGGCCCTGGATTACGGCACCAGATCCTGGTACCAGGACCGATCACTGGTAATGGGACACGTCCAGAGAAGAGCAACGAGGCTGGTGAGGGGTCTGAAGAACAGACCTTATGAGGAACGGCTGAGAGAGCTGGGGGTGTTCAGCCTGGAGAAGAGGAGGCTGAGAGGAGACCTCATTGCTCTCTGCAACTCCCTGAAAGGAGGTTGTGGAGAGGAGGGAGCTGGGCTCTTCTCCCAAGGGACAGGACGAGAGAGAATGGCCTCAAGCTCCACCAGGGGAGGTTTAGGCTAGAGATTAGGAGGAAGTTTTTCACAGAAAGGGTCATTGGGCAGTGTCAGAGGCTGCCCAGCGAGGGGGTTGAGTCACCTTCCCTGGAGGTGTTTAAGGGATGAGTAGATGAGTTCCTGAGGGACATGGGTTAGTGTTTGATAGGAATGGTTGGACTCGATGATCCGGTGGGTCTCTTCCAACCTGGTTGTTCTATGATTCTATGTCCCCGGTAATGGCGCCGGTTCCCGGTAACGGGACGGGCCCTCGGTAAGGCGACGGGACGGGCCCCCGGTAACGGCACCCGCCCGGCCCCCGGCCCCGTCCCGTGCCGCTGCCATTGGCGCCTTCGTAGCAAGCCCAGCGCCGCCATTGGCCGCCGCCCGCCCCGCCCCGGGCAGCCCCGGCCGAGCGCCCGCCCGCAGCGCCCCCCGAGCCCCCACAGCGCCCCCAGAGCAGCCCCCGAGCTGCCGCGGGGAGCGGCCCCAGCCTCGCTCGGCCCAGGTGGGTGAAAGCACCGGGAACGGGGCGGGGGGAGTGGGGGCCCTGCGGGGGGCACCGGCGGCTCTGGGGAGCAGAGAGTCAAAGAATCATAGAGTCGTGGACAAGCCTGAGGAGGAGAGGCTGAGAGAGCTGGGGAAGGGGGGGGGGGGGGGGTGTCAGCCTGGGGAAGGGGAGGCTGAGGGGAGACCTCATTGCTCTCTGCAACTCCCTGAGAGGAGGTTGAGGAGAGGAGGGAGCTGGGCTCTTCTCCCAAGGGACAGGGGACAGGACAAGAGGGAATGGCCTCAAGCCTCAAGCTCCACCAGGGGAGGGTCAGGCTGAACACTAGTTAAAAATATTTCATAGAAAGGGTCATTGGTCACTGTCAGAGGCTGCCCAGGGAGTGGGTTGAGTCCCCTTCCCTGGAGGGGTTTAAGGGACGAGTGGACAAAGTGCTGAGCGACATGGGTGAGTGTTTGATGGGAATGGTTGAACTCGATGATCCGGTGGGTCCTTTCCAACCTGGTTGTTCTATGATTCTATGATTCCATAGAATCCATAGAATTCACAGAATCCCAGAACAGTTTGTGTTGGAAGGGGCCTTAAAGATCATCCAGCTCCAACCCCCTGCAACAGGCATCTCGTGGCAGAGTTTGGCACTGAGCATCGCCCTGTCCCACAGAGCAGAATCATAGAATGGTTTGGGTTGGAAAGGGTCTTAAAGCCCATCCAGCTGCAAACCCCCTGGAATAATGGAATTCCACGTCCCGCTGGAATGATGGAATTCTTCTGTTCCCGGGAAGGGGAGTCCTTTAGGTGAGGCCAAATCCCACCTGGAGCGACAGAGTTGGGTGTAAAACTTCCCATCTCTCACCAACCAAAGGCTTTATAGGCTCTGGAGTGGGGAGGGATTCGAACTGTAAATATTCTTTGTTGACCCCAAGCCCAGCAGTGGATCTGAATTGTCCTTCAGAGCTTTCCTCCTGTCCCGGAGCAGCTTTGTCCTCTCCATCCCGGTCAGGAAGCGTGTGGTGCACCAAGGCCCCACTGCGGGACTGACAGACGGACAGACAGACGTTGGTTTGCTCTCTGTTCCCCCTCTCCAGCTCTGTTTTCCGCTTCCCCACAAGTCTCCTGAGTCTCCGTCTGCTCCGAGCGAAGGAGAGGGGAAGTTGGTGCCGGAGAGAGCAGCTTGATAGAACTTGAAAAAAGAAAAGGAGGAAATGGAAGGCGAGACAGATGCTCCAAAATAAACCCCCGTTCCTCCTCCTCTTCCTCCTCGCCGAGCTGCAGCTGCCTCCCCTGGCAGGCACCGTAATCCCGAGGGGCTTCCTTGATACGGTGCTGAATTTACTCCCTTCATCCTGAACGGCACCAGGGGTGCCCCCCAAGCCCTGTGCCACAGCCCCCACGGTTGACATCGCTCTGTGAGCCAGGATCCCACGCAGGATTTGCTGCCCACGCCCGGGATTGGCATTGCCGGAGCCCCTTCCCATCATCTGCCTGGCTCCTTGCACGGACACGTCGGAGCTGCCGGGGCAGATTCGTTCCCAGACGTGGGTGCGAAGGAGAAACGACAACAGCTCCTGCTCCTTCTTGCAGGTGAAGGTGTTGGCGGCCCCTGCGGGAAAGAGATTGTGGGATAGAGGAGTTTGGGTGCCAGGTACGGTGGGGACAGTGACAGGGATGGGGCTGAGTGCTTGGCAGCAGCAGTGTGCCAGGAGCGAGCCGAGCAAGATGCGCTGTGCAGTGCTGGCCGATGCGATGCCAGTGCTCCCCACGGCGTCCCTGCTCCCGCTCCAGCCTGGAGCTGCAGCTTTTGCCACCCTTGCCAAGAAATGAGCTTTCCGCGGGACGAGGTGTTTACTCAGTGGCTTCCTCCCTGGCCTCACCCTGCTCGGCACACACGCGCCGGACCCGGTGGCTCTTGGTGCTGTTTGCGCCCATGGCAACGTGCGAGCGAAGGCTCTTGCGAAAGGCTCCTTCCTCCTGTTTCTCAGCGCTGGTAAAATGGGGTCTGGAAGCTTGAGGGGTCACGGATGGTGGGGGACGGGCTGGTGACAGCAGTCAGGCTCTCCGGTTACAGCCCCATGCCCTGCCGGCACTCTGACCCGTCTCCTGTAATCCAGCGCGGCGGCAGGGTTTAATTAATTAATAGGAGTTGGCGGCGTAGAGAGCTGGTGGAAAGCGATGCCGGGGGATGGAGAGCGATGGGATCCCAACCACCGCTCTGGCGTCTGGCCGAGGATGTGGAGGACCAGGGATGCTGGGATGCAGAGCAGGGGTGTTTTCTGGAGCTGCACATGGGATGGAGGGAAAGCAGGGAAGATTTCCCCCATTAAATATTTGCTTTCAGTGTTGGTCCTGGCAGAGAAGGTCAGAGGAGAGGAGGCTGAGGGGAGGCCTCGTTGCTCTCTACAACTACCTGAGAGGAGGTTATGGAGAGGAGGGAGCTGGGCTCTTCTCCCAAGGGACAAGGGACAGGATGAGGGGGAATGGCCTCAAGCTCCACCAGGGGAGGTTCAGGCTGGACATGAGGAAAAAAAAAATTTTCATGGCAAGGGTGATTGGGCAGTGTCAGAGTCTGCCCAGGGAGGGGGTTGAGTCACCTTCCCTGGAGAGGTTTAAGGGACGGGTGGACAAGGCACTGAGGGACATGGTTTAATATTTGATGGGAATGGTTGGACTCGGTGATCTGATGGGTCTTTTCCAGCCTGGTGATTCTATGGGGAGCGTGGAGCTCGTTCATACAGCCCCAGTGAGGAAGAGAAGGTGGAGGTGCCCCTGCTCTCACTTTGCAGAGCCCTCCCCTCGTGCCGCACTCCTGCTCTGTGCTGCCCCGTGAATTATTTAAGAGCTTTTGCTTTCCTGCATGAAATATTCCACCCACAAGTGAAGGAGCTGAGAGGGAGTGTGGGGGGGGCACGAACCCGCAGAGCTGCTAGTGGATATCAGGTGATGGGGACGGCGGGGGTGAGGGGACTGTAGGGCAGGTGGAAATAACTCCAGATGGTGTGAGTGCTGGATTCGTCCCCTCGGCTGTAAACGAGCTCCTGTTGGGTGCTCGCACAGTGGTTCTGCTTTGGCACGTGCCAGCACCACCAGCCCTGGGTACTGGTGGGATGATGGGAGCTTTAGTTGATGCTGTTTAGCGTGAGCACCAGGCTCTGCTCTCGCTTGTGAGGGGGGTTGGACACCAGGCCTTGTGAGGAAGGGCTGAGAGAGCTGGGGGTGTTTAGCCTGGAGGAGAGGAGGCTGAGGGGAGACCTCATTGCTCTCTCCAACTACCTTAGAGGAGGTTGTGGAGAGGAGGGAGCTGGGCTCTTCTCCCAAGGGACAGGGGACAGGACGAGAGGGAATGGCCTCAAGCTCTGGAGCTCTGGAGCGGGTCCAGAGAAGAGCAATGAGACTGGTGAGGGGGCTGGAGAACAGGCTTTATGAGGAACGGCTGAGAGAGCTGGGGTTGTTTAGCCTAGAGAAGAGGAGGCTGAGAGGAGACCTCATTGCTCTCTACAAGTCCCTGAAAGGAGGTTGTGGAGAGGAGGGAGCTGGGCTCTTCTCCCAAGTGACAGGGGACAGGACAAGAGGGAATGGCCTCAAGCTCCACCAGGGGAGATTTAGGCTGGAGATTAGGAGGAAGTTTTACACAGAAAGGGTCATTGGGCATTGGAATAGGCTGCCCAGGGAGGTGGTTGATTCACCTTCCCTGGAGGTGTTTAAGGGACAGGTAGATGAATTCCTGAGGGACATGGTTTAGTGTTTGATAGGAATGGTTGGACTCGATGATCTGATGGGTCTCTTCCAACCTGGTGATTCTATGATTCAAGCTCCACCAGGTGAAGTTCAGGTTGAATATTAGGAAAAAAAATCACAGAAAGGGTCATTGGGCACTGGAAACAGCTGCCCAGGGAAGGGGTTGAGTCACCTTCCCTGGAAGGTTTTTAAGGAGTGATAGCGGTCAAGGTGCTGAGGGACATGGTTTAGTGATTGATGGGAATGGTTGGACTTGATGATCTGATGGGTCTTTTCCAACCTGGTGATTCTATGATTCTATGATTGTGCTGTCTGTGGGGTAGGAGATGTTTGATGGGTTCCCCTGTGGGGTGGGGGTTGGATGAGGTGCTCATGGGTGCTGGTGGAGCTGCTCATCCTCTACCAGCGCTGGATTTGGCCCCCGACTCCCATCCCCGCGGCGATTGGGATGCTGCTGTGCCCTTGCGTAGGGATTTGGTTGTGTCACCGCATCTCAACTGAGTGCAGGACATCCAGATAGATCCCTCAACCTTGGCCCCAGGGCTGCAGCCCCCTCGAAACCTGCAAAATGGGTGGAAACCCCCCAGAAAAGGGCTGTGACTGTCCCAAAGCCACCGCTGGCACCACAGCCCCGACGTGCTTTTCCGGAGCAGGGAGGGACTCGCAGAAAGCAACGCCTGGCTGCTCTTTTTTGGTAGAAGAAGCTGGGTTTTGAGGGCGTTTTCATTAAAAAGAAGAAGAGGGGAGGAAAAAAACCAAGCCCTGAGTAGGGCTGGAAACTTCGGTGACAGGAAGGAAACGGGGTGGTTTGTTTCAGTCTCGAGTTTGCTTCGCAGGGCAAGGTTTGCCTCTTCCGCGCCCCGATAGCAGCCCCTCTGTGAAACAATGGGGTCGCGGGGGCCTTCCCGGCAGGAAAATAGCTCGTTCCGATGAAATCTCCTGGTTTGGTGCTGAGTCAGCAGGTCCTGGTGGGACAGAAGGTGGTGCGGAGGGCGCTGGGTTCACCGAGCTGGTGCTGAGCAGCTTCGAACGTGCTGGGAGGTGAGCTCGAGTCTTGTTGGCATTCGCAGCGAGCAGCCTGCAAGGTGCTAGGTGGGGAGCAGGTCACAATTTTAGGGTCCAGGAAACATCCTCTTCTATCCCTTTGTGCCTCAGTTTCCCCTATGAGCGATGCTCATCCCCCCACATTGTACTGGAGGGGGAGCAGGTCACGTTTTTAGGGTTCAAGAAACATCCCCTTCTACCCCTTTGTGCCTCAGTTTCCCCTATGAGCAATACTTATCCTCCCACATCGTGCTGGAAGGGGAGCAGATCACGATTTTAGGGTGCAGGAAAGATCCCTTTCTACTCTTTTTGCCTCAGTTTCCCCTAGGAGCGATGCTCATCCCCCCACATCATGCTGGAGGGGGAGCAGGTCACATTTTTAGGGTTCAAGAAACGTCCCCTTCTACCTCTTTGTGCCTCAGTTTCCCCTATGAGCGATACTCATCCCCCCAGTTCATGGCAGGAGAGGGCTGTGTGGTGTTATTCAGTGCTGGGAGGCTTGATCTATTGTTTCAGTCGTTATTTGGGAGCTGCGAGCGTGGGGCGCAGCTCACAGGAGCCAGCGGTTCCTATTTTTTTTGTGGGATCCATAGGTTGAGTTTGCACTCGCTTCTTGCGGTCGCCTAAGAGAGAGCTCGGGCGTGGGAATTTCTGTTGATCCGGGCACGGCTCCTGGCAGGGAGCCCTGGATACCAACCGCCGTGGGACGCCAAGGAGGGGAATTCCAGGAAAAAGCAAAATCCCGCTCCTTCCGGCTGCCCGTGGCGGGCAGAGCGGGTTCCCCTTGCAGCCACGAGAGAGAAGATGGAGCCGTGCAGCCTCTGCTCATAGAATCATAGAATCATAAAATCATAGAATCGTAGAACAACCAGGTTGGAAGAGACCCATCGGATCTTCTAGTCCAACCATTCCTATCAAACACTAAACCAAGTCCCTCAAGACCTCATCTACCTGTCCCTTAAACACCTCCAGGGAAGGTGAATCAACCCCCTCCATGGGCAGCCTATTCCAATGCCCAATGACCCTTTCTGTGTAAAACTTCCTCCTAATCTCTAGCCTAAATCTCCCCTGGCGGAGCTTGAAGCCGCTCCCTCTTGTCCTGTCCCCTGTCACTTGGGAGAAGAGCCCAGCTCCCTCCTCTCTACAACCTCCTTTCAGGGACTTGTAGAGAGCAATGAGGTCTCCTCTCAGCCTCCTCTTCTCCAGGCTAAACACCCCCAGCTCTCTCAGCCGCTCCTCGTAGGTTCTGTTCTCCAGCCCCTTCACCAGCCTCGTTGTTCTTCTCTGGACTTGCTCCAGAGCCTCAACATCCTTCTTGTGGTGAGGGGCCCAGAACTGGACACAGTATTCAAGGAGCGGCCTCACCAGTGCTGACAGAGGGAAAATCACCTCCCTGGCCCTGCTGGTCACACCATTTCTGATCCAAGCCAGGATGCCATTGGCCTTCTTGGCCACCTGGGCACACTGCTGGCTCATGGTCAGTTGGCTGTCGACCAACATCCCCAGGTCCCTCTCCTCCTGGCAGTTTTTCATCCTGCTTGTCCCTCCGCGCTGGCTCCAGCTGCATCTTGTGCAGGGAAGCTGCTGGTGGCTCTGCCAGAGCAGCCTTTGCTTTGCCATTTCTGTCTTAATTAAGTGCCAGAGCTTCGGTTCAAAGCTTACGCCGGCAAAAGTCAATGTTATCGCGTCGGAGGAAATGCTTACAAACCTCTGTTTTTCTGAAGGGCTGTAAATAACACCACGTGCTGCTGCTCGTGCAGGGACAGCGGCTCTTTTACCACCTGCTTAAATCACACCCTCGCAGAGACTCAGCTGCCCCAGGGCTCAGGCACCGGGTCTCGATGATGCTTGGGAAGCTGGGGCTTGGCTCGCCCCATCAACCTTGCATGACCGGCTGTGGGAGACAGGGCCTCGGCCTCCACAGGGCGAGTGGGACAGCACTCGGGGAGCCCACACCCTGTGTCCCGTGCACGAGAGCTGGTCTCCTGGGAGGCCTCAGCTGGAGGATTGGGTCCAGCTCTGGAATACTCAGCATAAGAAGGAGATGGAGCTGTTGAAACGGGTCCAGAGGAGGCTACAAGGATGATCCCAGGGTTGGAAAACCTCCCATATGAGGACAGGCTGAGAGAGTTGGGGTTGTTGAGCTTGGAGGAGAGAAGGCTCCAAGGAGACCTTAGATCGACCTAGTACCTGAAGGGGTTACAAGAAAGCTGAGGAGAAGCTGTTCACAAAGGCCTGGAGTGATAAGATGAGGGAGAAGAGGTATAAACTGGAGAGGGGCAGATTTAGACTAGACATAAGGAAGAATTTCTTCCCTATGAGAATGGTGAGACCCTGGAACATGTTGCCCAGAGAAGTTGTGTCTGCCCCATCCTTGGAGGTGTTCCAGGCCAGGTTGGATGGGGCTTGGAGCCCCAGTCCAGTGGGAGGTGTCCCTGCCCATGGCAGAGGGGTTGGAACCCCAACCCATCTATTCTACCAACCCAAAGTATGATTCTATGTGCTCTGTGGCAGTAGGAGCAGGATCAAGGATCCCCGGAGAGGCTCTGGGACTGGCTGGTGGCTCAGCCAGTGGGTCTACAGGGCTGCCTGTGGTGTGTACAGACTCGGTTCTGATGTCCATGATGTGACTCGGTTCTGCTCTAGAATATTCAACAGGGCTGTGGATGAGGCCCCCTCCTCTTTATGAGGAACGTCTGAGAGAGCTGGGGGTGTTTAGCCTGGAGAAGAGGAGGCTGAGGGGAGACCTCATTGCTCTCTACAACTACCTGAAAAGAGGTTGTTGAGAGGAGGGAGCTGGGCTCTTCTCCCAAGGGACAGGGGACAGGACGAGAGGGAACGGCCTCAAGCTCCACCAGGGGAGGTTTAGGCTGAACATTAGGAATAAATATTTCACAAAAAGGGTGATTGGGCAGTGTCAGAGGCTTCCCAGGGATGGGGTTGAGTCACCTTCCCTGGAGGTGTTTAAGGAATGGGTGGACGAGGTGCTGAGGGATGTGGTTTAGTGTTCGATAGGAATGGTTGGACTCAATGATCCGGCGATTCTCTTCCAACCTGGTTGTTCTACGATTCTCTGATTCTCTCCTCTCTGTCGCTGTACCCAATTTATCCTCATCCCTTCTCCCACCAGCAGCATCCTTCAGCTGAAATAGCTCCTCTCCTCTCCCCGGTGATGTATTTATAGCGCGACTCCCTCCTGCTCCCGCTTTGCTGACCGTGCCACGTGCAGCCTCTTGCATAAGCAGCCCCCACCCTCTGCCCCCAGCCATCCATCCTGGTGCCAGAGCCGCTTTTTCGTCCTGCCGCTCTCGCCTCCCCGTGATTTGTAGCTCGGCCGTTTCCCAGGGCAAGACGCATCTCCAGGGTTGGTGCTGGTTTAGTCATTCACGGGAGATCTTAGAGCCGTGATCTGCCCGAGATGATTGATTTGAGCCCCACCAGAGCGCTGGGGAGAGGCTTCTGGTTTGCTGACTTGTGCATCTTCATTCCACCACCAGCTCAGCGTCCTCCGGAGCCACCACGTTCGTGGTGGCTCCGGAGGACGCTGAGCTGGTGGTGGAATGAGCGTGAGCTCCAGGAGCAGAGCCACAGGGACTCGGTGGTGGGTGCTGCGAACTGTACCGGCTGCCACGGGTGACTCAGCCGTCACCTGGGCTCTCCCCGGCTCACCCTGCAGGAAGTGAGTCAGGTTTTAAGGAAGAAAAATGTTAAAACGATGGGGCAAGAGGCCTTCCCCGCACTGGTGGACGGGAGGGAGACGGGGATAGACGATCGTGGGCGATGCTCAGGTAAGGGAGACTTCAGTCACCTCTGACACTGCCCAAAAGCCTTTAGCTTCTCCCCGAAGCTCAGGGAAGGAAGGTGGGAACACCCCGTAGCTCATGCCACCAACAAAACTCAGGGGGTGAGCTCAGCTCCTGCCTGCCCTGGGCTCCAGGAATCATAGAATCATAGAACAACCAGGTTGGAAGGGACCCATCGGATCTTCTAGTCCAACCATTCCTATCAAACACTAAACCAAGTCCCTCAAGACCTCATCCACTTGTGCCTTAAACACCTCCAGGGAAGGAGACTCAACCACCTCCCTGGGCAACCTATTCCAATGCCCAGTGACCCTCTCTGTAAAAAACTTCCTCCTAATCTCTAGCCTAAATCTCCCCTGGTGGAGCTTGAGGCCATTCCCTCTTGTCCTGTCCCATGTCACTTGGGAGAAGAGCCCAGCTCCCTCCTCTCTACAACCTCCCTTCAGGTAGTTGTAGAGAGTAATGAGGTCTCCTCTCAGCCTCCTCTTCTCCAGGCTAAACAACCCCAGCTCCTCTTGCTTTTGCTGCTGGCCTGGGACGCTTTCTCCTCTCAAAAAACACAATGGGGAGGAGAATGGATGGGGTCTGATCCAGGCCGTGGGCTGAACCGTGTCTGTGCCTCTTCCCCCTGCAGAGATGGACACCTTCAGCACCAAGAACTTGGCGCTGCAGGCCCAGAAGAAACTCTTGAGTAAGATGGCTACCAAGACCATCGCCAACGTCTTCATTGACGACACCAGCAGCGAGATCTTGGACGAGCTCTACCGGGCCACCAAGGAGTACACCCACAACCGCAAAGAGGCCCAGAAGATCATTAAAAACCTCATCAAGATCGTCGTCAAGTTGGGCATGCTCTACCGCAACGGGCAGTTCAGTGCCGAGGAGCTGCTGGTGATGGAGCGTTTCCGCAAGAAGGTGCACACCTTGGCCATGACGGCCGTCAGCTTCCACCAGATAGACTTCACCTTCGACCGCAGGGTCATGTCGAGCGTGCTGACCGAGTGCCGGGACCTGCTGCACCAGGCTGTGAACGGCCACCTGACAGCCAAATCCCACTCTCGCATCAACCACGTCTTCAATCACTTTGCGGACTACGAGTTCCTCTCGGCTCTCTACGGGCCGGCTGAGCCCTACCGCACCCACCTGAAGAGGATCTGCGAAGGGGTTAACAAGATGCTGGAGGAGGACAACATATGAATTTGGCCAAGATGGGCCAACGGCAGCAACCGCCGGACTCTGCCTCTTGTGGGACTGAAGACAGGACGTCTTGACCCTCACCAGGCCTGACGTCCTCTCCTCTATAGTGCTAACTCTTTTTTTCCTCGTTTCTACACAAGACTGAACCTCTTGACTTTTCTAACCCTTGCCCAGGGTCTGCAAACCACCCCCTGCACTGGGCTGAGCCCTTTCCAGGTGATCCTGGTCTTCTGGATTCCTGCTGTACAGTTTGATTTCCTTTGCCCACCAAGTGCTCTTAACTCAGAGTCCAAGGACCTCTTGGGCCTTGAACTCTGTTGTAACCCTCCTGGGGGAAACCAAACCAAAGACTTGTGGTGTGTAAGGCCTCTAAGGTGATTCTGAGGGGGTGGACAGGTGCTTGGATGAACAGCTGTGAGTCCCTTTTATCAGAGTCGAGCCCTATGATTGCCTTTCAGCAGCTCCACAACATCATGGGGAACAAATCATGGTCCAGACTTTCGCTGCCCAGGGTAGAAAGCAAACCAGAATGGGCTTTGGCCTCTTAAAAGAGAGAAGCATCCAACCTTGCCCAGGCGAGCAGCTGCTCCTCGGGGTAGGGAGGGAGCTGGAGGGACACCCCTTCATCCAAGCCTCAATCCCCCACACCAGCCTCCTGCAGTAGTACCGCTGGGATGGCTCTGACACCTTCCTCCAAAGCTCACCTTACGATTTGATATGTTTTATGCATCTTTGACTGAGTGATGGGTGTTATTTTTTTTTAGCAAACTCTGTAGCCCTGATGAGTTATTTAAATAAACTCACCTGTTTGGCCTGGGCGCTCCACGCGGTCGGTGAAAAGGCAGCTTACGGCAATAAAATGGGTGATGGGGGCAGTTGGCTTTGTCTTTGAAGTGGTGGCTGCTCTCTGCAGCCTGGGGTTTGCACTCTGTTCCCAGCACTGGGTCCGCTCCTCGGCACAGCAGCTCTGGGCTGAGCTGATGGGAGGAGATGTGGTGTAAAAGTCATAGAATCATAGAATAACCAGGTTGGAAGGGACCCATCGGATCTTCTAGTCCAACCATTCCTATCTAACACTAAACCAAGTCCCCCAAGACCTCATCCACTCGTCCCTTAAACACCTCCAGGGAAGGTGACTCAACCACCTCCCTGGGCAGCCTATTCCAATGCCCAATGACTCTCTGTGTGAAAAACTTCCTCCTAATCTCCAGCCTAAATCTCTCCTGGTAGAGCTTGAGGCCATTTCCTCTCGTCCTGTCCCCTGTCACTTGGGAGAAGAGCCCAGCTCCTTCCTCTCTACAGCCTCCCTTCAGGTAGTTGTAGAGAGTAATGAGGTCAACATTGAATGGTTGGACTCGATGATCCGGTGGGTCTGTTCCATCCTGGTTATTCTATGAGAAAACCATAGCAAAGGTCTGGGGTCTCAGGGGGGCAAATCCTGTACCCACTCGTGTGCTTCTGCATCTCCAGGCTGCACAGCGGGAGCTTTAAGCACAACCGGCAGCGAGCAAATCGCAGAATTCAATGCAGGCATCTCGTAAAAGCATCACGCTCCCAGAAGATGGATGCCCCAGCCGTGGCCTGCTTCCAACAGGCTGATCTGGGCTTTGAACACCAAAAAATTGCCCTTTTAGCATACAAAACGCCGTACAATCTCAGCCGGCCTTATCTCCATGACCTTCTTGTGCCTTGTGTTCCATGGGATGTCTCCAGGCACAGGAGGCTGCCAACGCTCGTGGGCAGAGAGCGTCTCTGCTGGTTATTCCCTTTCCACCACTGGCTCGAGGCACTGATAACTTTCAGCCTTAAAGATTTGAACAAAAAAAAAAAAAAAAGAAATAAAGCCTCTCTATCTGTCATTTCACAGGCCTGGCTCCAACTAGCACAGCTAATTTAATAGCGCGACACAGCTCAGGGTGGAGGGTAAAGCACATTTCTAGGTCTGCACAGAGAACACAGCCAAGAGGAGCTGGTCCCACCAGCCTTTGGCTTGAGGCATTTGAGAGCAGCCGTTCCCGTGCCCCCTGGGCTCGTGGCAGCTGTCAGGTATGTGCGGAAGAGGAGCTGGAAACAGCTCGGTGGAGTTATTGGCAGATGCAGAGAGCCGGCAGAGCGGAACGGGGCTGATGGATTCGGTGGCAGCAGCTGCTGCGCTGGCAGCCAGGAACACGTCGCTGTTCTCAAGGTGTGTCGACACCAGCTGCAAAATGCTCCTTAATTGCACGAAACATCTCTGCTCAGATGAGTCTAGAATCCTGGCTGTTCCTTTTGTCCCCAAGGTCTCACATCCTAGGACCACACTTAACCCTCTGGTGCCTGGCACCAGCTTTCCTTTACATGCTGGTGTCTAAATCAAACTTTTCCCCTGTGCCCCACAGCTAACACCCACCTTGTTCCCAAATTCATGGAATTGTAGAATCATAGAATCACCAGGTTGGAAAAGACCCACCAGATCACTGAGTCCAACCATTCCCATCAAACACTAACCCATCTCTCTCAGTGCCTCATCCACTAGTCCCTTAAACCCCTCCAGGGAAGGTGAATCAACCCCCTCCCTGGGCAGACTCTGACACTGCCCAATCACCCTTTCTATGAAATATTTTTTCCTAATGTCCAGCCTGAATCTTCCCTGGTGGAGCTTGAGGCCATTCCCTCTCGTCCTGTCCCCTGTCCCTTGGGAGAAGAGCCCAGCTCCCTCCTCTCCACAACCTCTTTTCAGGGAGTTGCAGAGAGCAATGAGGTCTCCCCTCAGCCTCCTCTTCTCCAGGATAAACACCCCTAGCTCTCTCAGACGCTCCTCTTCTTCTCCAGCCCCTTCACCAGCTTTGTTGCTCTTCTCTGGACTCGCTTCAGAGCCTCAACATCCTTCTTGTGGTGAGGGGCCCACAACTGACCCCAGGATTCAAGGAGTGGTCTCACCAGTGCTGAGTCCAGAGGGAGAAGAACCTCCCTGGACCTGTGGGGACACATCTCCCCACCCAACAGTGCTCCTGGGCCCTGCTGGGATCTGCAGATCCAGAGAGAGACACACATAAGAGAGAAACATCCAGGAATAGCCTAGAAAAAAGACCTTATGAAAAACCCAGCATGTAGCATCCCCGAACTACCAAAAAAGAGGAAACTCTCCCAGAACAGGCAAAGCAGCTACCAACCACCACAGTGAGAGCCTTGTTCTCAGGTGCCAGGACTCCTCCTGGGGGGCAGCACCCCCGAAAACACTCTGCAGCCTCCAACCTCCCGTTTGACATCTCGGCTCCTCCTGGCCAAGCAAACCCCGAAGGCTGCACTGCTCTCTGGGCATCCAGTTGGAGAGGACTTGAGTCCGAGCAGAGCAAACCACAGCCAGAGTATGATGCTTTCTTTCTTTATTTGTGTAGTATTTACACAAGAAAGGAATCCCGCGTTCCCTCACTGTTATTACTTTAGATATGAAAAAAATCACTTCTGTACGTAGAAAATAGTCCTGCAGTTGTACTGAGAGACATCAAAGTGTTGCTTGGATTGATTCCTGGGTTGTGTCAGAATAAGCAGCTCTGCCTCCTCTACGGGAAATTCCCCCAACCCGCGCTCTGCACTGGGGCAGGTCCAGGATGTCCCCAGCCAGGCCAGGGATGGTTTTCAGTAGCCACACTCAACAAGATGGCTCTGGCCAAGTCGATCCCTTCCTTCCCCTTCCAACTCAATTTAATTATTTCCTCCTGTCGTGCCTGCGGAGAGAAATCCCCTTCTCCCTCCAGAGACTACAGAGTTAACGACTTTCCTTTAGCAAACCCTGTTTAAATCCAGCCACTTTATCTTTCTGCATTGCTCTCCCCAGCAAGGGAGATAAGGAGCCCGGGTTAGGGGTGAGCTTTACCATATTCAGCAGATCAACCAAGCAGAAAGAGGGTGACAGGACGTCTGGCTGCAGATCAGCAGTCTCGGAGGAGGTTTCCAGCTGCAAAGCACATTGTTACTCTGACACAAGAGGGAATGCATCTGTCTGAACACCTCCAAGCCCCACTCGCGTTGGACTCTAGCACGTTTCAATGTGGAAAACACAAAAGGTTTGGTCAACCAAAAAAAAAACCGCCGGTTACAAGGAATCCTCTTTATCCGCCACGCTCTTCCGGCCCAGCCGCCGGCCTCGAGGTCACAGCTCATCGTGGGGTGTTTTTGCTACAATCATGAGTTTGGACAGTTCGAAACGGAACTTGCCTTCCCTGTGAGACACTGGAAAAGAGAGAAAACAAGCAGAGGATAAACAGATGGCAAAGCACGAACAAAACAGCACTGCTGGGTCCCTTCCAGGATGATAAAGCCAGCAAGTCGGGCATTGCACTTCCTTTTTATGCAAGCAACAAGCATGTTGCAATAAACCCGCTCTCCCCCCATGTTAATTCAATAATCTACACTAGACCGGGACCTGAAAAATCCTGAAGGCAGCTCTGGATCAAACTCTACATCCCCGACTCCGTAAGATGCGCTGTCCTCCCATAGGTTGTCACCCATTAAACTAAACACTCATCTCCTGGTCAAGAGCCAGGCTTGTCTCCCGCTCCAGCCCCTTCCTCCCGTAGTTCTCTCGGTCACAGACCTGTCGTTTCGGTGATTTCAAATTCTTCCTGTTTTAAGGGGACGTCGCTTTGTGCACCCACTGCAGCCTGAGACTGAAATCAGAAGGAAGAAGGTTTAAGTAGCTGAGGCAATCCAAGGAGCTCCTGTATTGGATGCAAACGAGCAAAAAATTATTTCATTTAAATAATGAAATCTAGGTAGGAAATCCGAAGGAAAATCGCTGGCTATTTTTCCATTTCCTATTAAACCATGAGCTCGTGTCACCTGGGTGACTGAAGACCAGGAAATGGAAGAATCAACCATACAAAAGCAGGGTTTTATTTACTTTTGTCACACTCAATGTGCAGAGGCAAACCAAGACTCCTCTTGTACAGTGAGACCTGTACAAGATAGTGTATTCGGAGCCATCGACGCTGGCAAAGCCAACAGAAATGTAACAGCACTGAGGGAGCAGAAACCAAGTGGGGCAGGAGAGCCTATATTCAGCCTCGTGCGAGTGCCACCAGTCTCCAATTAAGGCCACAGTGTAGTAGATTTTATTGCACAGATGTCTAATAAATGTTTTCCACGTCCAATTCATGTTTTATAGCAGCCTCCCACAAGCCTGCTTCCAAGCAATCAGCTGGGACTTACATAAGCCATGGCATGCTCTATCTTGGCTCCTTTCACTTCAGCTTTAAACTGGGTAAAGAAGAGATAAGACTTCCCTTGAGGCCTGCAATGAGAAAGCAGAGTCTCTGACATCAGCGGAGAGGGCAGAGGGGCAGAGGAGCTCAGGATTCACGGCTCATTCCCTCCACAGCCACCTCTGGCTCTCCTGTAGCTCTATCTGCTGCAGAGCATGGAGAGGGGGAGCACAGCATTTCCCAGCGACCGGGGCTAGAGAGCCCAGCCAGAGTCACAGCGTTTCTCGGGAAAGGAAAGCTCCCTGTGCTGCCCTGCAGTGAGGCAAACCCAGCCATAGGGCAGGGTCCCTGGCCCAGATGCCACCTGCCTTATTGTTGCTTTTGCCTGAGAGAGTTTGGGGTTAAAGAACACACCTCCAGACAGAGCAGGAGAAGAACTGGTTGTCTTCGCTGACTCCAATGTTCATCTGCCATTGCTGACGAGGAAAGGCCAAACAGTTAATATAGAATCAGAGAACAGAATCATAGAATCACCAGGTTGGAAGAGACCCACCAGATCATCCAGTCCAACCATATGAATAAGACCTTTCCTGCTCACCCCTGAGCCAGGCACCTCCCCTCCCAGCCACAGGCAAAAATCACCCAACATAACACACACCACTTATGAGTGGCCTCTTTTACTTCATTTTGCACAAAGCCCAAGGCTTGGTTGCCCTCTCCTCGCCACAATTTCATCAGTACAGTCACAGAAAACAGTGAAAAGTCTAATTTCCCTTTACACTAAAAGGTCCTGCTTGTAACAGGATCTGCAGATAAGAAAGTACAAACCGCGTCTGCACAGCTCTTGCTGCAGCAGCAACACAAGCTGCAAAAACCTCCAGGCCCTCTAAAGAATTATTATTCATACAAGGTCCTTCCTACCCGCTCAGGTACAAAAATATCACTCCCTGTTCTCCAGAGACATCCAGCCCAGAGATCTGCTAAGCCTTACACATGTCACAACCTTGCAGACAACACTGCAACACGAATTTTCAGGGGGTAAACCCAGTGAGTTGCTTTTGTAAGCCCAGAATGTTTGAAACGGTGCAACCGCCCTTCCTCCCAGCTCCTGGAATCAGCTCATCACAGTCCAACTCATCCTGAACAGCTTCTTGCTGTGCAGCCAGAAAGGGAAACACTTCAGAGTTTGCCCTGCTCACCTCATTTGTTCCTCCCTGAGCTGAGTATGTGAAGGTGCAGGTGTAATCACCCTGGAAGGGCAGAAGAAGACAATGAGCAGTCTGACCTTCCCTTTGTTCACATCAGCCGCTTCTCGGCGATGACGTGAGACCTGAGGACACCTGAGATAGTCAGCGGGGCTGGGGCACGGTGAGGCCCCATGCCCAGACATCATCTGAGAGCATACAGAGCCTGAGACTGTGCACAGCTCCCATTCCTCATGAGGTGCCAGCAGATCCCATGGTGCTGGGGAGAGGACTCGGTTCTGGGGGGGCTCAGGGATACACAGCCACCTCCTCCCCTAAGCCGCCTTCCCCCAGCAACCATCATTCCCCTTGGGAAACCTCCTCCTCCCTTGAGGGCCATCTCCATGGCAAAGCTCCCACCCTGGTGACCTCCTCGCACCTTTCCTCTTGGGGGTCTTATTCCTTGGGGATCACCCCCTCCTGCTTTTAGGAGCCTCCTGTCCTTGGAGACACCCCTTGATTCTAAGTGCCCCTCTCCTTGGGAGGCTCCCCCCCCTTTTGAGGATCCCCTTCCTTCTAGGACCTCCCTTGGGGACACCTCCTGCCCCTGTGACCCCATCCCTCCTCTGGGGGCTCCCTCCCCACTAGGGAACACCCCTCCTTGCTGGGAGCCCCCCTGCCTTTGGGGACATCTCTTGGGGACACCTCTCTTTCTGGAGACCTCCTCTTCTCCTTCAGGGGCTCCCTCACCCCTTATGGACCCCTCTCCTTGCTGGACAATCCTGCTTTTAGAGACCCCTCCTCGTGCCCCTCCACTCCTTGGGGGGCTCCCCTACCCCTAGGGGACACCCCTCCTCCCAGGATCCCCCATCTTGGGGCACCCCTTGCCTCTATCACCTCTTCCCTCCTTTGGGGGATCCCTCCCGCAATGAGGAACCCTCTGACCCTTAGGGATCCCCCTATGCCCCTCCACTCCTTGAGGGGCTCCCCTACCCCTAGGGGACACCCCTCCTCCCAGGATCCCCCATCTTGGGGCACCCCTTGCCTCTATCACCTCCTCCCTCCCCCAATGAGGAACCCTCCTAACCTTAGAGATCCCCCTATTCCCCTCCACTCCTTGGGGGGCTCCCCTACCCCTAGGGGACAATCTTCCTCCCAGGACCCCCATCTTGGAGCACCCCTTGCCTCTATGACCTCCTCCCTCCCTCAATGAGGAACCCTCTGACCCTTAGGGATCCCCCTATTCCCCTCCACTCCTTGAGGGGCTCCCCTACTCCTAGGGGACACCCCTCCTCCCAGGATCCCCCATCTTGGGGCACCCCTTGCCTCTATCACCTCCTCCCTCCCCCGGTGAGGAACCCTCCGACCCTTAGGGATCCCCCTATTCCCCTCCACTCCTTGGGGGGCTTCCCTACTCCTAGGGGCCCTCTCTCCTCCTGAGACCCCCTACTTGGGACATGCTTTGCCTCTATATCCTCCTCCCTCCTTGAGAGACTCCTTCTCCCTCTGAGGACCCTCCTCTGCCTTTATGCCCCCCCCACTCCTTGGGGGGCTCCCCTACCCCTATGGCCTCCTCACTACGCCTTCGGGGGCCCTTCTCCTCCAGAGACCCCCCCGCCCTTGGGGACACCCCCTGTCCCTGTCCCTGTGACCCCTTCCCTCCATGAGGGGCTCCCTCTCCCACCGCCCCCCCCCCACACCAATCCCAGTCCCTGTTCCGGGAGCGGCGCCGCCAATCAGCGACCGCCGCGTCCACCCACCAGTGTCCGCGAGAAGGAATGCACCTCCCCGCCGGGCCGCACGTCGAACTCGGCGACGCTGGGCTGCGGGGCGGCGCCGGGCGGCTGTGCGGCACGGGCCGACAGGCTCAGCAGAGACAGCAGCGGCAGCAGCGCGGCCGCCACTGCCCGCCCGCCGGGCGCCGCCATCTTGGGGAGGAACCGCGCTACGGCGCGCGGGAGGGGCCAGCGCCGCCCCGCCGGCCGCCATCTTGGGCGTGGCGAGGGGCGTTAACCCCTGAGGCGCCGGGGGAGGGGAGAACGGGGCAGGGGAGCACGGGGACAGGGGCTCTAGGGACACAGGGACAGGGTCATGGAGACAAGGAGTCCTGGGAACACAGGGACAGAGGCTCTAGGGACACTGGGACAGGATCCCTGAGGACACAGGGACAGGGGTCATGGGGACAAAGGGGCAGGAGCTCTGGGGACACAGGGGTCATGGGGACACAGGGACAGTTTCATGGAGACAAGGAGTCCTGGGGACACAGGGACAGAGGCTCTAGGGACACTGGGACAGGACCCTTGGGGACAGGACCCTTGAGGACACAGGGACGGGGGCCATGGGTACAAGGGGGCGGGAGCTCTGGGGACACGGGGGTCATGGGGACACAGGGACAGTTTCATGGAGACAAGGAGTCCTGGGGACACAGGGACAGGGGCCATGGGGACAAAGGGACATGAGCTCTGGGGACACAGGGGTCATGGGGACACCAGGACGGGAGCTCTAGGAACATAGGGACAGGGGCCATGGGGACAAAGGGACATGGGGTCTGGGGACACAAGGGTCATGGGGACACAGGGACAGGAGCCATAGGGACAAAGGGACAGCTGTCCTGGGGCACAGAGACAAGGAGCTGTGAGGAAAGAGGGACAAGGAGCCCTGGGGACAGGGACAGGAGCCCTGGAAACACCAGGACAGGAGCTCTAGGGACACAGGTGACTAGCTCTGCATCACAGGGACAGGGTTGTGGGGACTGGGGCCATGGGGACACAGGGACAGGAGCTCTGGAGACAAGGACGGCAGCTGTGGGGACACAGGGACAAGGTTGGGTGTCCCTGCCCACAGCAGGGGTTGGAACTGGATGATCATAGAATCATAGAATCACCAGGTTGGAAGAGACCCACCGGATCATCGAGTCCAACCATTCCTATCAAACACTAAACCATGTCCCTCAGCACCTTGCCCACCTGTCCCTTAAACACCTCCAGGGAAGGTGACTCAAGGTCCCTTCCAACACAAACTGTTCTCTGATTGCCCACCAAGACAAGGACCGGTCACATCTGCCTCGTCTCTGCCACCAGGCCCAGCTCAGCCCCAGTTACAGGCACAGAACCATCAGCTGTGCCACTTTTCATAGAATTATAGAACAACCAGGTTGGAAGAGACCCATCGGATCTTCTAGTCCAACCATTCCTATCAAACACTAAACCATGTCCCTCAAGACCTCATCCACCCGTCCCTTAAACACCTCCAGGGAAGGGGAATCAACCACCTCCCTGGGCAGCCTATTCCAATGCCCAGTGACCCTCTGTGTGAAGAACTTCTTCCTAATCTCCAGCCTAAATCTCCCCTGGTGGAGCTTGAGGCCATTCCCTCTTGTCCTGTCCCCTGTCCCTTGGGAGAAGAGGCCAGCTCTCTCCTCTCCACAACCTCCTTTCAGGTAGTTGTAGAGAGCAATGAGGTCTCCTCCAGGCTAAACATCCCCAGCTCTCTCAGCCGCTCCTTATAGGGCCTGTTCTCCAGCCCCTTCACCAGCTTCGTTGCTCTTCTCTGGACTTGCTCCAGAGCCTCAACATCCTTCTTGTGGTGAGGGGCCCACAACTGAACACAGTATTCAAGGAGCTTTTAATTGCTTCTCAGCACACACACAAACAAAAGCCCCTTTCCTGAAGAAGGCAGCCGTGGATCCGCAGCTGGGACAGGGAGAGCCGCCCAGGAAGGGTGTCCTGGCTCACAGCACGGGGAAGCTGGCCTGGCTGGCCACCCCGCACTGGTTGCCGGCGTCCTTCAGCAGGCGGATATAGCCCTGCTCACCCCACACCTCCGTCCAGCTGCAGGAAGAGATGGAGAATGGGCACATCCGTCATCCCACACATGGAAACCAACCTCTCACAGGGCGAGTGAGACAGGGATAGGAACCAGAGCAGTCCGTGGAGGCTCCTGCCACATCCCTCTGCAGGGTTCTGAGCACCCCAGGAGGGGACACGGCCCATGCACAGGGGTGGAACGGGTGGTGGGTTTAGGGGCCACTCTCAGCCCCTACCTGTTCTTCAGGATCCAGTAGCTCACATTGCGCCCCTGCTCCTGGCTCGTGCCGTAGCCCACGGCCAGCATCCCATGGTTCACCCGCTGGCTGCAAAACATGCTGCTGAAGATGCCTGGGGAAGAGCAGAGGCAGAGTGATCTGGGGGCTGGCCTCGATTGCTTCTTCTCTAGCTCAAAGCAGGGTGGTGGATCCCGTTCCCCCTGGGCTGGGTGCCCTGGGGAAATGCTGGGGCTTAACAAGGGCTCAGCAGCCACCCCCCAGCCCTGCCTCAGGGTCCCCAACCACAAAGATCATCCCCAACCACAAAGAGCGAGGCAGTACCTGACTTGTAGAAGTGGAAGTGGAAGCTGCTGGCATCCACTGCCACTGAGACGGGGCCCACAGCCGCCACCGCCTGCTGCAGCGCTGCCTCACTGCCCGGGGCCACCAGCGAGATGGCGGAGCAGTTGGCCGCCCTGTCCTGGGGGTTGTATCGGCAGCTGGAGGTGTCCTGAGAGGAGGGAGATGCTGAAGCCGGGGCTGTGACCCACTAGCATCGCTCTGCTGCATCCCCAGTGCCACCCCCTGTCCCTCACCGTGGCCGTGTAGGGGTAGATGTGCTCTGAGTTCAAGCCACCGTTATCGTGCACGTACTGGAAGGCCCGGGTCATGTAGCCACCGTGGCAGCCGTTGTTGCCCAGCTTTCGGGAGCAGTCGATGAGGTTCTGCTCACTCAGCACCACCAGCTTCCCTGTTCGGTTGAAGACGAGCCCTTCCAGGGCTCCTGTGGCACTGAATGCCCAGCATGACCCACAGTGCCCCTGAGCGAGATGGGGACAGTGCAGGGGTCACTGCATCACCCCAAAACCCACCAGAGAGGGAGCACAGAATCACAGAATTACCAGGTTGGAAGAGACCCATCAGATCATCGAGTCCAACCATTCCTATCAAATATTAAACCATGTCCCTCAGCACCTCGTCCACCCATCCCTTAAACCCCTCCAGGGAAGGTGAATCAACCCCCTCCCTGGGCAGCCTCTGACAGTGCCCAATCACCCTTTCCGTGAAAAGTTTCTTCCTAATGTTCAGCCTGAACCTCCCCTGGTGGAGCTTGAGGCCATTCCCTCTCGTCCTGTCCCCCGTCCCTTGGGAGAAGAGCCCAGCTCCCTCCTCTCCACAACCTCCTCTCAGGGAGTTGGAGAGAACAATGAGGTCACCCTCAGCCTCCTCTTCTCCAGGATAAACACCCCCAGCTCTCTCAGCTGCTCCTCTTCTTCTCCAGCCCCTTCCCCAGCTTTGTTGCTCTTCTCTGGACTCACTCCGGAGCCTCAACATCTTGAGGTGAAGGGCCCAGAACTGACCCCAGGATTCAAGGTGAAAATTCAAGGATGCTGTGACCCCCAGCACTGCTCTCCATCTCCTCAGCTGCAAAACTGCAGTGGCCAAAACTATGGGAGCTGCTTCTCCGGGTTGCCCAGAGAGGTTTTTTTTTTTTTTTTTTTGGTGTTTGGGAGGATGCTGCTGCCTGTTTCTGCTGCCCAGGGTCCCGATACCCATCACACAGCCTTGGCTGGACCGCTGCTCATGCCCACCTGGTCCTTCACGGGCGTCACATAACCCTTTGCCCTCCAGTCCACGTCTGATGGGGTCTTCAGAGCTTCTGATGCCTGGAAGAGCAGCACTGGCTCCTCTTGCTGTGCTGGGATGAAGCCGTTCAGGTGTTGGTTGAACTCCTCATCTGTCTGCAGGTTGTCAAGGGAAAATTCATGTGATGCCACCAGCACGTGGTCAGCACCACCACGACTCCTCACCGACCCTTGGGACGCAGCCCAGCCCCAGGAGCAACTGCAGCTCCCAGAGAAGTGGGCTGGGGGGAACCCGATCCCCGACTTCAAGATCATATTGGGTAGAGCTCTGAGCAAGCTGATCTGATTGAAGACGTCCCTGCTTACTCGAGGGGATTGGAATAGGTGACCTTCACGGTCCTTTCTGACCCAAACCATTCTGTGATTGAGCTCTGGGTGCAGGGAGGGGTCCCCAGGGAAGGTACCAGGTCCCCGTAGTGGTTCATGGCCAGGCGGAAGGTGTGCTGCCCCTGTGACTCCTCCCAGTTGTGCTGCTGGATGCGCCTCAGGTTCTTCTCCCAGACCTCCCTGCGGGTCGCCTCGGCCTCCTGCCATGGGCCAGAGCGACAGCAGGATCAGAAATGTCCCCCAGACGCATAGGGACATGGGACAGGGTGGGTGCACAGAGGTGACATAGGGAGATGCCCCCAGAGCCAGCACATGCCAGGAGGCTGGGGGGAACAGGACCTACCCCTGGGTACTCCTTGGCGTAGAAGCTCTTCCATCCTTTCCAGGCTTCCTCCAAGGTAGGGTCTGGGGCTGCGGAGAAGCCCAGCAGGGCCAGCAGCAGCCCCAGCAGCACAACCACCATGTCCAACTGGGGAAAATGGTGAGAGCGAGGTCAGGGGATCCCAGGCTGAGCCCCACAGCTTTCAGCCAGGACTAGGGACAGGATGAGTCTTTCCAAGCCTGGATTAGAGGCAAGGGGGAAGCCGAGAAATGTAAACAGAGCAGGTAGAAGAGAGCCTGATGTGTTCCTTCAGCTGGATTCCCTTTTGTGCAGCCACACTGCTATTTCAGCAGGAGATTTAAGAGGCCTTAGCCATCCTTTGGGTGGCATTAACTGTCCTCTCTAGGTGAGGAACGAGCAGCTTTGCGAGAAGGCAGAGCTTGGACAAGGCAAACAGAGGAAAGGGTAGCGAGAACAGCAGGGACGGTGCTGGCTGTTCCCACTCTCTGCCCCACTGTGCTCCCTAGAGAATTGGTTTTCCCTTCCTCCTTCCCCCAGCAGCATCTCTCGCCACAGCTGCTAGACAGGAGGCACAGGTAACACCCTTCCTCGGAGATTCTGCATCCAGCAGGACTGAGCCGCAAGCAAAAGGATGAGAAGGGAAGGCAGGGTCAGATTTGGACCCCTCCACAACAAGGCTTGCACGTTTGCAAGTGGCAACTTGGCCTCCAAGCTCAAACCTGGGGCAGCTGTGGGTCTCAAAGCTGAGCAGAAGAGCCCAGTGGAGCAAGAGGTGCAGCCACTGGGCCAGTACGAAGCTGTTTTCACTTGAAAGCTAACAGAAACCTGCACCAGCAGGAATCTGCAGCAGCTTCTGAGCAAGGGGCTCGAGCTGGAACTGCAGATAAGAGGTGTTCAAGGCCAGGTTGGATGGGGTTTTGCAGCCTGATCTAGCGGAACGTGTCCCTGCCCATGACACGAGGGCTGGAACTGGATGATCTTTAAGGGCCCTTCCAACCCAAACTATTCTATGATTCTATGATAAGAGGCTTTTCTACAGAGGTGGAGGAGCTGCCGCTCTGCATCGATGGCTGAAGCCTTGCATCTGTCCCAGTGCAGTGGCAGGATGCCCGCACACACGTGCTTCCCCAAAATACCTCTGTGAGGATTTTCCAGTATCAATTTACACCCTTTCTTTTTGCTGGAGTCCGCAGGCAGCCCTTTGCCAGCCCCCTCCACCCCAGCCATTTGTCTTCCTCACATCGCAGCCGCACACCCGGAGCCGCCTTTGATGGACCCTGGGATTGCTGAGTGACTTCAGTTATTCCACATGGCAAAGGAGGGAGATCAAATGCCCGAGATGCTCCTCGTCACCCAATGCGGACTTTTCAGTGACAGTGGCTTCCCAAGAGCAAAACCATTGTCACACCTTTATTCTACACACTTGAGGAATGGAGATGTCGGTGCTTTCATAGAATCATAGAACAACCAGGTTGGAAGGGACCCATCGGATCTTCTAGTCCAACCATTCCTATCAAATTTCATTGCAATTCAAGCATCTTTCCAAGCTAATTTTGTAGCTGTGTTTTTGTTTCAAAAATAAAGTCATCAAGAACATCTGCTCTCCCTTTACATCCTCCGCCTGTAAATAAAGCCCCACATGTTGGGTTTTCGTGGGAGAAACGTCTCCCCGGCCACTTTGTGCTTAATCCCAGTTGTCGAGGAAGAGTCCTTTTTTTTCCTCCAGTTTCCCCAGCACCCGTTTCACGCCGGCTGCATCCTCCGACCGTTACTGCTTGCTCAGGAAATTAACTCAGCTTCTTGCTACAGCTGCAAATCCTCCATCTGTGAGAGATGCCCTGAGCCCAGCTGCACCGCACTGCATCCTCCCATCACCTTTCCCACAGGAGAGCTGGGCAGGGGCCTCCCACATCACTTGGACTTCAATCCCCAGCAGAGCCTGTTCCCTACAGAAAAGCTCAGGACTGCAGTAGGCGATTTCCCAGGTAATGGCTCTTAGGATTCTCAGTCCCCAAAAGAAGAAAACCAACCCTTTTTATGGCGGCAAATAATCCTACAGCCTCCAAAGCAGGCTTGGAGGATCAAAGGAGTGACAGATCTCTAAGCTTCTCTAGAAGAGAGACTATTAAGAGTGCATTGCACTCATTTTAAGAAACGTTTGCTCTTTTGGGACAGGGAAAAGCAGTTCAGATCGAGGCTGAAAAGAAACAAGCCCAGCAAAAGAAAGCATCTTACCATCTGCTGGCACAGCCCCGGCTCTAAAGGTGACAGGGAGAAAGGGGAGCGGCTTTTCTGTCAGCAGGTTTCTCTCAAGGAAACTTCAGAGCTGTGCAACTTCCTCCATCCCAGCTCCTTTCCGCCCCTCCGACCTCAACCGCTGCACCAGAACTTACTCAACAGGGTGTGCAGCAGCAGCCGAAACCACAAGTGCGAGAGCTCAGCCGATTACTTGGGCGCAGGGAGGAGAAGGGGGCAACACGTATTCAGAAAGCAAAATGTTCCAGCTGCAAGATGCTTTGCATTTAAAACAGGAGCCTCCAGCTCCCATCCGCAGGGCATTTAACAGAGCTTGAATTAATGCCCGACTCTCACCGAGGAAGGGAAAGAGCACAACCAGGTTTTGTAAGATTTAAGCTGGAGAGGGCGAGCAGAGGCAGGCCCAGCACCTGAACAAAGCAGCTCCGTGTGTTCTAGTGTGGGATCAGAGCTGCGAGAGCTTGGGAGTGCTCAGATGGGAGCAGCTGCTTTCCCCTCGGAAGTCGGGTGCTGGGTGAGGAACAGGATTCGCCAGCACGAGACATCCAGCTCAAGGTCACAGAGAGCCTCACTGGCAGAGCTAACAGCACGGTCCAGGCTTCCCAGCTCTCCACCCTGCATCTTCAATTGCTTGGATCATGCTTCCCCTGAGAAACATCAGGGATTTAATATTCTCTCCACTGCTTGGCACAGAAAGCAAAGAGAGCGCTTTGCTTCCAGCAGACAGGGCTGGGGCTGCTGGGCGGCAGCTGCCGGTCCCTCCCGAGCCCTCTCCCGCGCTCCAGCACCGACGCCAGCCAAGCCTCTTTCCAATATTTTAATGAGTCGCTACATCTTACACTCAATTATAAAAGAATAAGAATCCATAAAAATATTTTCTTTTCATAATACGCACTTAAAATACTCCAGGGTCAACGTGGTTCGTTTGGGTGGGTTTGTTTTTTTTTTTTTTTCCTTTTTGCCCGTGGCAGAACCCTTGGCTTGAGGGGGGGAACGTGCTCCCCTGAGGCGCGATTGCTCAGTTCCCCCCTCTCCAGAATTGCAGTTCCTATTGACCAGGTAAATATAAACCAGAAAGAGAGCGTTTGCTGAGTAGACGGGCACGGGGAGCAGTCACTGACCCGCAGAGAACTGAAGCACAGCCAAGTTCAGTGCACATCCGAAAGCTGAGGGCGCCGGGGAAGGAGAAGGTGGGAGCGGGAGGCAGGACAGAGAACGGAGGGAGGGAGGGTTTGCATAAATATCACCCAGCTCCTGTCGTTAAACCCCCAACTGCTGCTGTGTTCTCTGGAGAGGAGCTCTGGTCGTTGGCACAACTCTGCTTGTGAGCGGCCATTAGAGGAAGGGAGCAGGGGGCGCAGGTACCGACCCCCCAGCCGCTTCCTCCATCTGCTCTGCAAATCGAAACTGGAAGATAGACAAGGCTAGCATCGCGTCGAGCGCTCTGCACGCAGCCCAGGGCTCCAACGCTGCCGTGGCAGGGCCAGGACACAGCAGCAGTCGCCATCGGCTCCCCCAGGGCTCCAAAAAAAGGTAGTTCCCTCGTCCCTCCCGCTCCCAGCTTAAGGCAGCTTGCTGATTCGGCTCTTCCGTTTCCAACACAGGCACTGAGTTCTTGCAGGTAAGAGGATGGGAACTGCAGAGGCGCAGCGAGAAGGGGAAAAGGATGGGAGGGATTGAGAGAGATGGACACCAACCTCAGCCTCGGGAGACAGACCACTGTCCATTGATTCCCAGGATAGAGGGAGTAGCAGCAAAAAAAGCGTTACAGCCAGGCTGGAGGAGAAGAAGAGGGCGAGCAGCCGAGCAGGGCGAGACTTCCAGCTTGGAAGGTGAAAGAAGGTGGCACTGTCCAAAGGGAAGGTGCCCTCCAGCCTCCTCCCTCGCTTTTGTGGGGGGATAGACCCAGCCTGATGCAGGCACGCAGCCGTTTGCGCTCTGGGTTCGATGGCTGTCGAGGGAGGCAGCAGCGGCAGGGCACGGGAGGGGACGGTGAGCTGTCAGTGTCCGGTTTGCAGAGGCTTGTGCTCTCAGAGGTATTCTTGTAGAAAGTGCAGCAGCGTGATTTCGTAGTGCTCCCCTGACTCAGGGCACCGAATACTGTGTCTCTCGTTGGGGTAGATCTGGACAGGAGCAGAGAGACGGGGCAGTTAGCCAGGCACAGCGTGGACAGCCCACCCTCACGTCAGCCCTCTGCCCTCATCCCAGTCTCCAGCAGGACAAAGAGAATCATCAAATCACCAGGTTGGAAAAGTCCCGCTGGAACATCGAGTCATAGGATCATAGAAAAACCAGGTTGGAAGGGACCCATCAGATCTTCTAGTCCAACCATTCCTATCTAACACTAAACCAAGTCCCTCAAGACCTCATCCACCCGTCCCTTAAACCCCTCCAGGGAAGGTGACTCAACCACCTCCCTGGGCAGCCTATTCCAATGACCCATGACCCTTTCTGTGAAAAACTTCCTCCTAATCTCCAGCCTAAATCTCTCCTGGTGGAGCTTGAGGCCATTCCCTCTTGTCCTGTCCCCTGTCACTTGGGAGAAGAGCCCAGCTCCCTCCTCTCCACAACCTCCCTTCAGGTAGTTGTAGAGAGTAATGAGGTCTCCTTTCAGCCTCCTCTTCTCCAGGATAAACAACCCCAGCTCTCTCAGTTGCTCCTCACAGGGTCTGTTCTCCAGCCCTTTCACCAGCCTCGTTGCTCTTCTCTGGACTCGCTCCAGAGCCTCAACATCCTTCTTGTGCTGAAGGGCCCAGAACTGAACACAGGATTCAAGGAGCAGCCTCACCAGTGCTGAGTCCAGAGGGAGAATCACCTCCCTGGACCTGCCGGTCACACCGTTTGTGATCCAAGCCAGGATGCCATTGGCCTTCTTGGCCACCTGGGCACACTGCTGGCTCATGTTCAGTCGGCTGTCAACCAACACCCCCAGGTCCCACTCCTCCTGGCAGTTTTCCAGCCAGACTTCTCCCAGTCTGTAGCTCTGCATAGGGTTGTTGGGCCCCAAGTGCAGGACCCGGCATTTGGCTGTGTTAAACCTCATGCCATTGGACATTGCCCATTCAAACCATTCTTATCAAACACTAAACCATGTCCCTCAGTACCTCATCCCCCTGCACCTTAAACACCTCCAGGGAAGGCAAGTCAACCACCTCCCTGGGCAAAGAGGGGCCAGGGAAGGTCTGGAGGTGCTGTGCTTCTGGGCGAGTCACCTTCCTCTGCTGCCACCAGTCAAGAGATGGTGGCAGCTCAGGGAAGGAGAGTTCCAGGCCAGGGCAGGAGCCCTGTCAGAGAGAAAACAGCCACAGTGCCACCTCCCGGTCGCCTCCCAGCATCCAACCAGGCACCTCATGTTACCTACACCACAACAAGAGGTGGGAGCACCTGCCTGCAACCTCCCCCGACCCCCAGAGCACAGCAGAAAACTCTCTCTTTCCAGATTTAAGGAACCGTCCCTCTTCACTCTTGTTTCTCCTACCTGGAGCTGGTAAGGTTTTCCAGCCCGGATTAGCTGTGATACCAGGAAGTTGGTGTGAAAAAAGTGCACGTTTTCATCCAAAAAGCCGTGGAGGATCAGCAAACGATTTGGCCTGGAGGTGGGATGAAAGATTGGATGAGGAACCCCATGGAAAGCTCTGCATAGAGTCTCGACAAAGAGGTGCCAGTTGTCAAAGCAAAAGGGAGCAAAGGACAGGCAGTCAGAGCAGCAAACAGCCACAGACGTGGTCCTCAGCCCCTCGGGGAGTGGAATGACACACTCTGGCCTGTTGCAGAAGGCAGCAACCGTCAACCATGTGAGTTAAAATTAAACGGGATCAGAATCCATCCATTCTTTTGGGATTCAGCAGGGCTGCAGCTGGTGGCCCCAAGCAGGACCTGGAAGTGGGTTTATAGCTGATGGGCTCGACGCCCCAATACTCACTCGTTGGGAAGTTTTTCTACGTGTAACGCCACAGAGCCTGCCTCGTAACCCTGCTGGTTGTTTTCCGGGATATCCATGTACCGCTCAGTGTAGCCGGTGTCATATGCCATCCAGACTGTGACAGGAGCACCTGCTATCGCAATCTGTCAAAGAAATAGGTGGCAGGAGACAGCCTTGATTATCATGTGCTAAAGAGCTCTGTGTTCCTTTTTCTCCTCAAGATGCAGGAAGAACAGGCTCTGTAGAACCAGAATTCTTGTACAGCAAAAGCACACAAACCCCAGATTTTTAGACTAGACATAAGGAAGAATTTCTTCCCTATGAGAGTGGGGAGGCCCTGGAAAATGTTTCCCAGGGAAGTTGTGGCTACCCCATCCCTGGAGGCGTGCAAGGCCAGGTTGGATGGGGCTCGGAGCCCCTGATCCAGTGAGAGGTGTCCCTGCCCGTGGCAAGAGATTGGAACTCTCTGATCAATAAGGTCCCTTCCAACCTAGACTATTCTATGATGCTATGATTCTTCCTTATGCTGTTGTTCTTATAGTCATAATAAGGCAAATTCTTGCACAAAGGTTTCTCCTTTTCAAGGATGAAATGTGGAAGGTTTCTCCTTTTCAAGGAAGAAATGTGGAATGATCCAGAAGCTGTGCTGGGGTCTTGGGAAGGGGATTAGGAATAGTGCATCAATCCTCCCATCTGATGCCAGGCTAAGTACTCCACTGGCAGCCTCTGGCGAATAACTCTGTCCTCATCTCACATCTCAGCCAGGAACGATCTGTGAGCAGAACGCAGAGCTGCAGCCAGCAGCTCCTGGCAGGACCACGTGTCTTTTTCACCCATCCTTCAGAAAGATTGAGCCCAAAAGCCAACTCCATGTGCCAGGAGTGAGACAGAAGCTGAGCACACCGTGTCCCAGGATGACAGCTCCATGTCCAGACTCACCTTGAAGACATTGGGTTTGCAGATAAGACCCATGAGGGAGAGGAAGCCCCCGTAGGACCAGCCGTGTATGGCCACCCGACTCAAGTCGATGAACCCGTATTTTTCTGCTACGTAATGTAAACCTTCCACCTGGTCTTCAATCTCCACTTGACCCTACAAGGAAACAAAGGAGCTGAAGTGAGTCTTACTAAATGGAGACACCCGAGATAGAGAAGACAAAACACTCACAGGAAACACACAACCAGGCAGCCTTAGAAAGAGCAAATGAGCAGGGATTCATCAACAAAAGTAAGTTACCATTTGGTTTTTCAGGGCCCCTTCAAACTTGAGTCCTCGCTGGCACGAACCCCTTCCATCAATCACTACCACAGCATAGCCTAGCGATGCGAGCGTGTTTAACCGCAAGTACTTGATTCCTTTGAAGGAGTTATTCACTAGCTGCACCTGCAGGAGTGGGGGAAGAGTTTCAGAGCTGAGCATTTGCCTACTAGTGCCTCCCTCTGTCTGTCCCAGTCTGTAGCATCCCGAGCAGGACAGTAGCCTCTAACCGAGCTGTCAGAGCCATGTAAGTCACACTAAATGCTGGAAAAATCATCTGAGGTTTGAAGCAGGGGTCAGAACAGAGGTCCAGTGCTCACTGCTACTCCAGTGCTCACTGCTACTGCTCATGTGAAGTCGTGATGCATGATGAAGCTACCCAGAGCTCAGCCCTGGGCAAGCAATCCCATGCCCAACACCAAGAGTTAATCTAGATTATATTACCTGAGGGCCCCCATATACAAAAAGAACCGTGGGATGCTTCTTCCCAGGTTGGACATCGTGAGGTTTGTAGACCATTCCATAGAGCTCAACATCTGACTGAGTGCGGAAGTGAAAGATCTCAGGTGGGATGTAATCTGGGGGACAACCTGCAGAAGGAAGCAGAGACATTCCCAATGCAGGAGCTGGCAGGGAGCTCTGCCTTCTACCCAGCCTGGCCAAGCTACCCACTTAGGATGCCTTCAGCCACCTCCCTCTCCATCACCTCTGGCTCCCACTTGCAGTAGGAGCATCAAACCCAAAATCTAGCTTTGGTGCATTCCACAGGACTTACTGGCTGCCTCCATCATGCTAGCCCAAAACTTGGGCTGCTTGTGGAGCGGGTCCTCATCAGAGCCACTGAGCTTGTAGACGTGCACGCAAGGTGGAGTGCTGACACTGCTGTAGTGGCTGATGAACATGTCAAAGTTCTACAGGTGAGAGAGAAGAGTTAGGGGAGCAAGGTCTTTCATTTCCCACATCTCAGCTCCACGTAGTTCTCAGATGAGAACTCCTACATCTCAACCAAGACAAAAAAAGTCTTCAAGAAGACTTCAGGACTCATTACCAGTCATGATTCACTACCATTCCCAGCCAGGACCTCTGTCAGTTGGGAGACAAGGGTGTCTTGTATTTAGGAATCATAGAATCACCAGGTTGGAAGAGACCCACTGGATCATGGAGTCCAACCATTCCTACCAATCTCTAAACCATGTCCTTCAATACCTCATCCACCCACACCTTAAACACCTCCAGGGAAGGCGAGTCAACCACCTCCCTGGGTAGCCTGTTCCAGTGCCTAACGACCCTTTCTGTGAAGAACTTTTTCCTTATGTCGATCCTGAACCAACCCTGGTGGAGCTTGAGGTCATTCCCTCTTGTCCTGTCCCCTGTCACTAGGGAGAAGGGGACAAAGCAACAAACCTGGCTCATTGAACAGCTGTGGGAGAAGCCTGGTGTGGTGAGCCGCACAATTTCTCCAGGAGACTCATAGCTGACTACATAGAGGTGGTGCTCCAGCGGGGTGTCCTTTGTGCCTTGGAAATACACCAGCTTGGTGGCCTCGTTGACCCAGATCTATGTGGAAAAGAGAGGGCTCAGCGACAGGAGGTTGACAACTCCTGCTCCTCTGCCAGTTCAAACAGTCTGTCCCCAGGCAGAGCCAGCTTAGCACACACAAACAGCCCAAGACAGGCGGCTCGCGGCACTGGGACTGCACCCAGCGCCTGCTGGCGAGGGGCTCCAGAGCACATACACAGAGAGTACGTATACACTTGGAGAGCTGCCTACAGCCCAAAGTCACAACCATCCCAGCTTCGAGAGACTCAAAGTGCTGGCTTACTAACAAGCAAAGAGAGTTGGATTCTTCCCCAGAGATGAAACTAGGAAGATCCTGTCCTTAAATATGCTGCCTTCTTGAAGTATGGCTGCGTTATAAGGGAATATGTATATTATTTCCTGCAATCCCAACAGCGAATTCCCATCTGTGAAAGAATCAGTCTAATGGCTCCGATGCTACCAAACTTCAAGCCACATTAAAATATGGTTTTAATGTCCAGATGAAGCTGCTTCTACAAACCACTCGGGCTGCCCAGGAAGAGAGGCCACAGCTTTTAAATACTGCATTGATCCAGCAACAGTAACCAAACTGTTTTCCACCTTACAGTGTCCAAATGCTATTTCTGGCTAACCCGCAGTTTGAAGATCTCTGTGGACAGCAGAGAGAAAAAATATCCAACTCAATTGGCCAGGAAAACTGGGCAGAGCCCTGTGGAGCAACAAATGCATCAAAATAATTGCTGCTAACACAATTTTAGCCGTAACACATGCAGGGAAGAGCTGTGGCCAAAATCAACAGCATGTAAAGCGAGAATCCACATGGGGAGGGACAGCAGGTTAATTGCAGACTGAGGAGAAGCAGCAGAAACCAAATGCAAGGAGCTGTAGGCCGTTTAAAAAAGCAAGAAGTGAAAATCCAGCCTAATTGGAAAGGAACAGACAAGGTCTTTATTTTGACAGAAATCACCCGAGAGCATTAAAGATCAGACTCAGTTAATACCTGAAGCAAAAATGGAACTAGGTTTCTGCAAGATTAATAAAAATTCATTTCTGGCTATTCCGCAACCAATAACAGATACAGCTTCTCCATATTCCAAATTGCTCTATGCTCCCTAACTGCCTTCTTTCTAAAGGCTTTACTGAGGAATCAGCTGGAGATCCAGAGTTCACTCTAAGCACTACGACATATTTCCAATTCCCAAGTACTTATTGGGGTTAAAATGCTTTGGCAAAGGCAGCAATCCCAAGCTTCTCCACAAAATAGTTGTTTGTTGCTCTTGAACCTCGGATTTGTGTCCGTTTTTATAGCCTGACTCGCTCATGGGATTTACCTAAGGAGCAATCTGAAGTCCGATTAAAACGGCAATCAGTTCAATACGCTCTGGACTAGGGCACTTCTGGGAAAGAGGCAGCAATAAAAAGAAAACAAAATGAAGCTTAAGTAGTTCTAGCTGGTCCCAGGCGTACAGAGGGCACAGGCCAGGACTGTGAGCAGACAAAGCAGAGCTCTAACACCGCAAGAGAGAATAAAAATAACCACTACCTTTGATCCGTGCCTCGCCAACACCTCCCATTCCCCACTGGTCAAAGCAATTTCCTCCTTGATAGGACATTTGAAATCATCTAGAAGAAATAACATGAGAATAAGCCACTGCCTTCCCCAAGAGGCAACAAGCAGATCGGAGAGAAGCTCCCGAAGCTGAAATGCCAGCTGAGGGCTGCTCTTACCCTCACTGTGGACATAGGGCTGGACCCAGTTGTAGCTGCCTTGCTTGAGGACTGCAGTGACTCTGTACAGGTGACAGAAACCTGTTTTGCATTCGTTGGCTCGGATAAAGCAGAGCTCTTCCTCCTCTCCCTCCGGCTGGATGAAAGGATAGAAGATATCGTGTACCTGTCACACAAAGCAAAAAACCCTCAGATGAGCAGCTAGAGCAGGGTCATTCCATTCTTTCCTATCACCACAAATCATCATTTTTTTCCTATCACCACCCCACTTGGGGTCCACGCAGCAGATACTGTGCTCTGGGCTCTCCATGCCCACCAGATGAAACTAGATGCTTAATCTTAAGAGGCTGAAGTTTATTCCTTGCCCTCTATGTTACCCATCAGTATGAATCCCAGGGATTAGGGTTGTTCGTGCTTCAAAAAGCTATGTAATCTTGTAAACCCCCCAAAAATGGCAATGTTACACCCAAGAATGTCAGTGTTCAAAGCGTCCGTGTTCACCGAGAGTGTTAGCAAGAATTAAATGAACAGTTCCCACTGCAAGATGGTGGGATTCTCATCTCTTCTAGTGCTGCCTGCATCAAAGCCCTTCTCGTGGCTTTCCAAACCCCCTGAATTAACACCAAATCTGGCACCGCTGAGTAGTAAAGCAGCCTGCTGGAGCAGAGACTAAACTGGACACTCAGCCAACAGGAAAATGGTTAACTGTGGGGGGAAAGAAGGGGCAGCCTGTGTTCTCCCAGCCCCGAGCCTCTTACATTTATCCACACATCAGTGGTTTCTTCATAGATGACAAATGGCTGGACATTTTCTGGCACAGTTTTGGCAAATTCAGCACGCTGCTCCTCATTTTCTGGGACTGGGATAAAGAGCGCTGGAGGCAAAAGGATTAGCTGCAGCCGCTGCTGAGGTCTGTCTAGGAACATAGCCCAGGCACTGGGGAAAGAGGGTGGAGGTGAGTGTCAGTACCACAAAATAGATGTGTCTTCCTAACACTCGGAACACACAGCCCTTTCCCCTCAACTGGCAGAAAGGATTTAGGCATCTGAATGCAAAGCTTTTCTCATCGTTGCTGCTTTCTAATTTCCTGGAAGCTCTGCCAGGCATCTCTGGTGTCTCACAGGGGCATCATTCAGATGAATCATAGAATCACCAGGTTGGAAGAGACCCACTGGATCATCGAATCCAACCATTCCCATCGAACACTAACCCTTGTCCCTCAGCACCTCGTCCACCCGTCCCTCAAACCCCTCCATGATGAGATGCCCGAGAGATTTGCTCTTTCAAGGGACCACGGCTAACCAAACCCTGTCTCTAGAATGTAACTGCTCCTTGGACAACCTCTCCATTGCGGAGCACTGTTTGCCTTCTAACAAGCTCCTAACGAGCTGAAGCGACTGCTCATAAAGTGATCCACTTGTAGGTTCCTCATTGCATGCTGCACTAACGAGGAAAGGCACAGATCTAAGACAACTGCCAAGTGAAGGAGTCACTTCGCTCTCAGCCTTGTTGCTCTCCAAAGAGAGTCATTTGAAGCAGTGCTGCACTGCAGGCCTCTCACCATGACAGATGGCAAGCCACCGCTGCAAGTGAGGCTACTCCACGGCCTGGAAGTGCATCAAGGGAAGTTTCATCGTTAAGACAGACTTTCAAATGAGCCAGTTCTCCCCCAGCATCTCAGTGGCTGTGGATTTCAGAACTGATATATTCAGCACATTTAGATAAGCTCTGGTGCAGAACAGAAGAATCACCTATGGGATTACCTTCTGTAAAGCTGGAGGAATTTCGTTTCCAGAGCAGAAAATTAATGATGAGTTACAGAATGCAATCTTCAAAGACAGCTAAGTCACCTTAACTTGATCTGGACAGAAACTAGCCAAGCAAGATTTTGTGGGGGGAAAAGATTAAGAGCTTTAAAATTTTTCAAACCAATCAGATTGGTGTGAATTCTGTAACCCTCCAGGCAAGGCTGCGTTATCGCATTTGGAGCTACAGTGAGCTACGGGAGCAAACTGGTCCCAGAGCAATCCTTCCCCTTCTACACCCCACATGAAGCACTTGGCACCACACAAACTGCCCATAACTTTGGCATTGATCACAAACTGGACCAACGAACATGATAAAACTTCATGGCACATTCTCACTCTCAGCAGGAACCACGTAGTACTTGTATGAAACATCTTCAATTCAAAAGAATTCCCTAGGACGGCCTGCTTAGTGTATCGAAGTCATTTAACTTTCTGGTTGTGACTTCAACCCCACAGCTTGCCCCTCTGGTCTACATTTGATTAATTCCTACTTTTGGGATGTTCTAACACTGAAGAGGGCAAAGACTCATGTGCCTTTTCTGGTACTCGTGGTTTGAAAATCAAAACCAGGTTGTGACTACAATAGAAAGCACGCAATGGTTCAGCCAGGGAAGCTCTCAGGAGCATTAGTTTGAGAGAAAAACTGTACTATTTGCCATCTCGGGTCCATCCAGCACGGGCAATGTATTCCACAGTCGGAAACAATGCAGCAAACGGTTGCACCAGCTCCTTGTCCTGAGCACACACGATCTGCAGCAAAAGAAAGGTCCAATATCAAATCAGACTGCGATCAGACCTCCTCACCTCCTCCTACAGAAGCTCAGTGGAATGAGAGAATAAGGAAGTTTAACTATTGGCACCAGAAAGGGTTAGGCCGGGAGAAAGAAGTCTTCGTATGAATGGCAGGAAGAGAAAGGAAAAACAAAGCTTCAAAGCAAAATAATTTTGGCATTCAGCCACACACAAGGAGACAGCCGGGAACTGAAGCCCAGGATTAGATGGGGTTTCAACCCTACTGCTCAACTCTTGACAGTGTGGTCTATGCCAGGATAACCCTGCTTCTCGCATCCTGCCCCTCTCCCAGCTGCTTTTCTGCCACAGTAATAATTCTCACCATTTTAAAGTTTTCCTGGGAGAAGCACATTATAGAACCAGGTGCTACAAAAGGATGAAAACAAAGGCTAACGCTCTCTCGGATTTCTCAGAGATCTTGTCTTCATTCTAGGCATCTCCACAAGCAGCCAACCCTCCTGTGCAACAGCCCACTCTGAGCTGCTATCACTTACCTTCCCCTTGCTGTCTGTTTTAAATTCTGCCAATTTTAATGTAATCTTGGGGTTTTTGCTGCCTGCAAAGGAGTGAAAGAACACCAACATGATCAGCTCGAACGCTTCATGTCTTACACAAAACAGCTTCTAAAGAACTGACCCCGGTCCTACTAAAACAGCTGTGTGCGAATGTTCAAATATCACACTATGTTTGTGAGCAAACATCACTGCAATCACGCGTCATTGCGGGCACGGGGAAAGTTTACTTTTGCCTTGCCTAGCTGGCTGTGCGTGTCCTCAGGAGGAAGAGGAAAGAGAGGATTCAAAATGCAGTCCACGATATGCCACCAGACATACTCCGTTTTCTCAGCAATTCTTTCATTTATGCTGAACTTTAAATCCCATTCCTTTCCTGCAGCAGATTTTGGACTCAGAGACTCAATTAGGTCTCAACGCTTACAAGCAGCTTCTACATCCTAGTAAGTACCCAGATTAATCATGCGAAGTTTATAGCACAAATTCCACTGCTGCTGCCAGCAGGAGTCAAGAGTTGCGTTAGCAGCACCGCGGTATTTCATTTACCTGTCCTGGGATACCGATACGAGTCTGTTTTTCTCTCCTCAAGGGCAGGTGAAGGAACATGAATTATCTCCACTTCTGACTCATCCACTTCCTCATACAAGATCCGCAGAGTTTTTAAATCCTCTGAACCTAAGGCAGACAGGAAGCATGTTTGCTGCAGTGTTTTCCAGCTGTTCCCAACTTGCCTAGAGCACTGCGGCAGAGAGCAGAGCACACGCCTCCTGGACGGCCACAGCTCCTCGTGACCACCTGCACATACTCATCACAACTATCATTTCACAAAGCTTTGTTTCTGCAGGCGGCCTCCCCAGAAACAGGCCAAACCCAGGCCGAAAGGAAAACCTTGCTCAAAATAGCCCTCGTAGCAGGGACTGGCAGCAATGACTGTATCAGAAATACTGTGACCAGCAGGTCCAGGGAGGTGATTCTCCCTCTGTCCTCAGCACTGGTGAGGCTGCTCCTTGAATCCTGTGTTCAGTTCTGGGCCCCTCACCACAAGAAGGATGTTGAGGCTCTGGAGCAAGTCCAGAGAAGAACAACAAAGCTAGTGAAGGGGCTGGAGAACAGGCCCTATGAGGAGCTACTGAGAGAGCTGGGGTTGTTTATCCTGGAGAAGAGGAGGCTGAGGGGAGACCTCATTGCTCTCTACAACTACCTGAAGGGAGGTTGTGGAGAGGAGGGAGCTGGGCTCTTCTCCCAAGTGACAGGGGACAGGACAAGAGGGAATGGCCTCAAGCTCCGCCAGGGGAGATTTAGGCTGGAGATTAGGAGGAAGTTTTTCCCACAGAGGGTCATTGGGCATTGGAATAGGCTGCCCAGGGAGGTGGTTGATTCACCTTCCCTGGAGGGGTTTAAGGGACGGGTAGACAAGGTCCTGAGGGACATGGTTTAATGTTTGATAGGAATGGTTGGACTCGATGATCCGATGGGTCTCTTCCAACCTGGTTGTTCTATGATTCTATGACTGTGTCAGAATTTGATGAGCAGAACACCGACTGACCTTCCATGGAAGCTGTGGGACACCACCAATAGCCCGTGAACCGATCAAACTCCTCCTGAATGACAAAAGTGGCCACGCCAGCAGATTTGGGGTCATCAAGAACATTGGATAAACCTGGAGAGGTTAAAAAACAGTCTGTATTTATATACCCTTGGAAAAAGCTGATCCGAAAGAATGTACTTGTAAGAAACTAGCCATAGACATGAGCCCTTCCAGCCCAAATTGTCAGAACAGACTTGCTTTTGAATCTAGCAAGAAGCACCAGTTACCTTTGTGGCAGTATGTCATCCGCTTCTCCTCTCCTGTCTCAATATTTGCTACCCACAGATCATTGTTATTAATGAATGAAAAGAAGGCTGGGTCAGCAGGGCAGATCTTGGGATCCATTCGTGGCCCTGTGCACTGCGTCTTGATCTCCAGAGGCTTCATCGGAGACACCTACAGCAAGAGAAGCACAAACGGTTCTGTATAAATCACCCTCCAGCCTCCCACTTAAGGGTCTGAACCACAGATATGGAGTGACAGCTCATGGAATGACAGCAAACGCAGTCCTGACAGGACACAGTGGAAAGGACCATAATGAAATGGACGTGCAGCATCTCCAACCAAAGCAATTAAGTCTCTTTCAGGTGATAGTCATAAAACTGTTAGCAGACTCACCATGAAACCATTCTTGCCCCCATCTCGACAGTGAAAGAGGCTGTTGCTGGCCTGGAAGAGGAATAGGCCACTCTCTCTGTGGAAATCATACGAAGTTATACCAAAGACACCAAGTCGTTTGCGTTCCCTCAAGAGCTCCTCTTCTCTAGAATACATCCCGTGGTGAGGTGTTGCCTAGTATCGAAGGAAAGAAAAATCTGAAAAGACTCTGCGAGGAGAGAAGCATTCAGAGAACAGGAACGCTCCAAAACTTGCACCAGCTAGTCTGAAAATGCCCAAACTACAACTTACCAGCCCAAAGCAGACAGTGGTCTTAGCATACAGGCCCATAACGGCTGTACTTTAGGGTACAGACACAGTCCAGGAGGACCGAGCCAACTGCATGCCCTAAAGCTCCCTCTGCATAAAAGGGATGAACTGATGATCTGTCATTCCTGCAGTTGGGACTCCAGTGTGAGCTGAGGGCAGCTGCACTGGCTCTGCTTATGCAAATCGATGTAGCCAATTAACTTAATGAGGTTATCTACAGCCTTCACAAACAGTTTCCATGTCAGACACTGCAAACAAAAGCTCTTCCGGGCATCTTGAATTACCCTGAAGGGGACTAGCAATCCAAACAGGGTCATGACAGCTAAATTCTTTTCCACTAGGAACTTTCTAGGAGGGAAGAAAGACCAACACCCTCTACAATCCTCTTCATCAATGCTGTTAGTGACAAAGGACATTAAGGCAGGACACTGAGGAGGGGAAAATTCACCCCCTTGCTGTTCCATTTGCAGTAAAATGTAGGCAGAAGCCACATTAAATTCAACTTCCCTGACTTCCTTAAATGCAGGGGAGACGGTAGGCACTCCACAAAGAATACTGAGCGGCCCAGGCACCCAGAAGAAAGGTGCCCTGGCCAGGCAGTCAACACTGAGGCTCGTGGAGAGCCCACGTTCCTAGATCAGCCTTTGCTTTCCTCATCCACTGCTGTTGGATGCTGCTCACTGGCAGCCTCACTGCACACACAAGTAACCATCCCGTATTACAAGGCTATTCTCAACACGACGTTCCCACCAGGACCATTCTCCATGTCTTATCTGCTGTCACACCATAATCTCGATGCAGAGACATAGCCACGGTTCCAGTCTTGCAACACCAGGTAGGTTTCCCAGGCTCTTCATCCCTTGGCTTACCTGAAAGTGATCCAGCATCTGCTTCCATGACAAGAGCAGCAAGGCCTCCTTCCGTACCTTTTTGGGAATTTCTGAGTAAAGAAGGGAGTTTTCACGGCTACCATATGGCATCCCTGTTAGGAGAACAAAAGCAACACCCACTTACGATTGGTCAGCCAGGACAGAGATGACCAAGGGCAAACTGTAATACAAAAGCCTGATAGCAGAGGGGTGGGGACTGTCCAGAGGCTTTCACCAGCCGTCATTCCCGAGCAACGATCAGTTCAATGACAGAATAATACCTAAATTATTCAAATTTAGATATTCATTTATTCAGAAATTTCCCTAAGGGGGATTTAACACTAAGCAGCCTCTTCAGAGCTGGTTACATCCAAGTCTCCTCTGTGGACTGTTCAACCCACGCCCTAGAGCCACCCTAGAAAAGCCACTCCCTGGATGGGTGACTCAACATTACTCTCCAGGTTTCTCAGCCAGAAATTTGCTACAGGGACCTCATCCCGGCCAAGGCATCAGCCTGCAAGAGGGGAAGAAAAAGCTTGGAGGCTGTAGAGAGTCCGAACGTGAAGATGTATTCCATAGTCATAAGCCCCTGTGACTTTACACATGCCTCAGACTGCGGTTGTCAAATACACAGTTGGCCTTCATCCACTTTCCAAAACGACTAAAAAAAAGTGAAATATCCCAACACAAGATTCTGGCAGTTTCAACAAAATTGAAGACTGTGAACTTGCCCTCTACGTATGCTGTAGAGACACCCTAAATCAGAATTTTGTACTCTGGTATTGCCTACTCGGCACTTTTTTTTTTTTACAGAACAAAGATTTCTGAGCCAGTTGACCCAGCAGTACAGTCACATAAAATTAAAACTGAAATATTAATAAGTTCTCAGGAAGCAGAGCAATATGAGAGCACATAATCCTCAGAGATACATAAACACCAAAGTGCTGAGCATGTGGTGTTTAATATAAGCAGCATCTGCCACGATACTACATGAAATTCTATGGGGAGAGCCCAAGAATGATTTAAAATGGCCAAACAGAAAGAATTGCAGAGAGAACAAACCACTATAGACGCACACATTTGACACTCGTGTGACTCTGAGCTGGACCTCCTTCCTACTTACTGTATCAGTCATTTCTACAGTGACCTCAGGGTGACCACAATCGATCAGCATTTACAAGAAAAACATCACCTTCCTCTCCAAAAGACAATGAACTTTGCTCCACGTGAAGAAAAGCATTTGACCTCTACAACAAAATTCTCCTGAAGCCTTCATCCCACTCCTTGGTTTGCAGGAATCACATAGAAACCTGAATGTGTTATTTAACTTTTGGGTAGTTGGAGCACGTTTAACACTTACAAACTGCTGAAATGGGTTCCAAGTATTGAACAGCACAAGGGATGCAGCTCAGAGATGCTCACAACAAGAAAATAAATCAGCGTTCACCTTTCTTAGGAACTCCTGAGAAGAATCCCAGCATTACCTGGCAGGTACTGATCCAAAAGAATGGTTCAACCTGCTCTATTCCCTGTGTGTTTCTTTAAAGAAGAGAATGCTGATAAGGCGCTTGTGTGTCACCATTCCTGGTTGCGGCCCCTACACGACTCATGCCCAGCTTGTAGCTGGTCCGGTTGCCATTTCACGCAACATAATAAATGTTACATTTCTTCTAAAGGTGTTTCTTCAGTCATCCAGATCAAAACCTGCAGTTCTTCAGTCATCCAGATCAAAACCTCAAATCAAAGCCAACCTGGTCTTGAAATCCAGCTTTAAACCAAGTCTCGCTGTTCAGACTCAACAAGAAAAAACACGCCGACTCTGGATACTGCCCTTTAGAGCAGCACTCGTGTCACAAGAATGCGTGAGGAACTACAACAAATGGAGTCACTAACACACAAGGGCTGCTTAATGACAAAACAGATAGTTCTTCAAAGCCAACATCTGATGTCCTACAGCGACCTTACCTTCAGCAACTCAAAAAAAGAAGAAAAGAGCAGGGTAACTCCAGGAGAGCAGTTGCTGTATGGAGTTGCACATCAGGCAATTTCTTTACTGGCCCAGTAACAATCAGCTCATGCCCCAAAGCACAACAAACTCTTTACAGTGTATAAAGCTTCCCGTGTTACCAACCACAAAACTATCCAGTTACTAAAAATCCAACCACTCTGTCACTAATTAAATTGTAGCTCCAACTACAATAAAGGAACCCGTACAATGCAGCATTCCACCATCTCTCCATCCTAATGTAAGGAAGAGGATATTTCCCTGTGAACACCATTAACAGTTCATTCCCACCTAGCTTTACTCCCCTCTCCTTCCCTCGTGAAAGCATCCTGCTTGCACAGTAATTCACAAAGCAGGGGGACACCACCACCCTGTCATTAATAGCTACTAAATATACACTGCAAGTTCTAATTACTGGCAGTGAATTCCTTAGAGAGTCTGTCTGGTTGATCAATCAGGTAAATCCCATTTCTCCTGAGCCACAGAAGCACAAGATAGTCCTGAGTCTGAGGAACATCCCTTCTCTTGCCTCACCACCTGGACTGACCTGGTTTGCCGAAGGATACCAGTTCCCCTCGTCAGTGAGCAGAAAGGAGGTGGTTTAAATGCTTGTCTGGGACTGGAGAGGTCTCTGCTCATTTCCAGGCTTCGCTACAGATTGAGCATGCAAATCTTGAGCGACGTTACTGAAATCTCACGTCCCTCATCTCTCAAACGGAGAGAGATACCTAATCCTTTTCCTCGCCTGTTGGATTGGAAGCTCTCCCGTAACAAATTCACCCCCGGCATCTGGCATGCTGGCTTACCCAGGTAATAAAGACGATGAGAGTGCGGGCTGGACTCTTCTGTTTTCCGGACAAACTGGAAATCATGGGGAGCTTTGTTCACTATCATGCCCGAATACTTCCTGCTGCTGTGAATAATGTCACGCAGCCCATCCCAAGAATGCTTTTGCACCTGGAATTGGGAAGGCACATCCTCCATCTCGACCACTTCAGAGCTGTCCGAGAGCGTGTCCACTGCAGTCATCCTCTCTTCCCCTTCAGAACTGGACAAAAAACTGAGGGAGAAGTTGAGGGAGAAAATTAAGCCGTAAAACCAAACAAGTACAGTTTGGTGCTTAGAGAAAGCTCGAAGCATGCAACAAGCTTAAGAGAACAAGCAGTCCTTAAACCACAGATCCTAGGATTCTCTGCATTCAAAGATTACGTTTTAAACATACATTGATGTATTGAAAGGAAAAGTCCATCCCCACCCAACATCAAATCCTGTCAATGAAGATATTAACCTCAGAAAACTCACTCTCCCAGGACCAGTTCCAGAAAGAAGCTGTTGAAGCTGTTGACTCTGGTGCAAAGAATCAGCTTGACTCAAAGGGAAACCACCCCACAAATTTGGATGAATAAGTCAAAGTTAACACTTATTGTAAGGGCACAAAATTCTGCCCTGGAAGAGCACAAGAATGAAGTCCCTGTCCTGCCCTACAGGAAAGCCTCTTCACCACTTAGAGAGGCACCTACCTCACTCACCTGAAGAGCTATTGCAGCCAGGAATGAAGTAGTAGAGATGGTAAATCAGGAATAAAACAGCATGACTGCCTTTGCTAACAGAAAGATGACAGAAATAACTGACCCTGGTTGTATCCTGCAAAACGCAGCACACGCTCCTCATACGCTTCCTAGTTATTGAATGAGTCTACCAAAACGCCTCCACATGCAGCTACAGCAAACGTTAATTTGGGGAGAGGTGGACTCAGACTTGCCCCGGGTCAATGATTTAATCTACTGCAAGGCAGGAATGAGCCCAGGACCAGGGAAACCAGTTCCTGTCACCCCATCTGAGAAGTTTGGTTTCCCTCCACAAGGACATCTCAGTAGTTTCGGGAGCATCCAGAAGAACGTACAAGGGATTCCAGAACTACTTCAGTTTACTGAAAAAAATTAGGCTGGAGAAGTTCGCTTCACAGAGATGGAACCACTAGCTTGGGCACAGCATGAAGAGGCAAAGCAGTGATGAACAATTACACCAAGAAAGGCCTTGTCCTCAGCAGCCCCATGATTTACATTTTTAAATGAGATGTTTCCCGAATGCCGCGGGTCATTTGGGAAGGTGACCTGCATTCTGATAGGAGAGCAGCTCCCGAGATGAAGGATTAAGCAAGAATTACATAAAGGAAGACATCAGCCTCAGTGAGAAGCTCAATTCCTTTCCCAGCAGATAGAACCAAGTCGAAGGAGGAGGAGGATGGTTATTTATATCTCCACAAGAAAACCCTCATCTCTGCCCATTTTCTACTGTGAGTATTTTTCAGGAGAACCCTGAACATTCCTTGAGGATTCCCTGCCAGTCTGCACTCTCTAATGAACTCTCCAAAAGGAAGTTCTCACCTAGTTTGACATATTACACAACCGTGGCAGGAGATGAGCAAACTTAACCCAAAGTACTTCTGGACTTCCTTAAACTACAGGCAGACAGCACAAAGGCTGCAGAACTACCTCTTCAAACTGCCGAGTGGCCGATTGTACAGAACGTGTGTTTTTGTGAGGAATAACGCAGGAATAAGGACTTGAAATAAATCTGCAGGTAACTCCTTCCCAGTAGTAAATCCACAGCCTGAAAATGAATAGAGAAGAGCATTTACCAATCAAAGCTGGGCAGGAAGCCCAAGTGAGACCACAAAATGAGAACGTGACGGGATGTCCTGAGACTGAGAGTGTGTCTGTGTTTCTGCTGCCTGTAGCCAGGGTCTCTGTTACAGCAACATCATATCTGAAGGCAGAAGCATCAGGAATGTGTGACAGGAGGACCCAGAATGCTACGACCTGGGTACAATTCTCTCAACTCAATCCCATCGGAGGTCAAGTCAGTCAAAAGAATCTGGTTTGGCTCAAGACACCTGACTCTTAGGTTACTCTCCTTGAGCTGGAGAAGCTGTCTTAGCCACCTCAACTCCTCCTGAGGGGGAACTGCACCTTTAAGGGCTCAGAGTGCTCCACAAATGTAACACTGGCAGCTGTCCCAAACCAAGCTGGAGCCTGGAGCCCCTTCCAAGCGATGCTGCCATGGTTTTATGATTCACTAGTGAAGCAAAAGGCACAACTTTCAGCTTGGTACTGTTCTCACCCTGGTGATGTTGACACAGGAACAAAGTGAAGCAGTGGGAAAAGTGAAGCAGCCGTCACATAGTTAGGTGAAAATGTTGGGAAAAGCTGCTGTCACATGGGAGCCTCACAAAACTTCGATCCTGACACCACGTAGAGTAAAAAGAAAATCCAGTTGCTTCATCCACGGTCACAGCTATCTCTCGGACAACATGATGCAAGTCTTTGGCAACACCACACGGGTCAGTAAACAAGTATCAGGAGTAACTTATCTAACTGAAATGACAGGGTGAGCTCAGGGATGAAACTACTCAAAGGCAAGATGGATCAAGACAACATTTAACCATCTTATTTTTACATGGTCTCAAAACCTCAGCATCGCTACAGCACACCTGAGGCTTATACTTCACAGGAAAAGCATCGTCCTTCAGTCCTTGCACTGAGGCACCACTCAGTGTTGCTGCAGAAGCACTGCTACCCCACTCCCCAAACCATCCAACTCTTTTCCATGCTTTTCCTGCCCTGCCTGGCCAGGTTCGATGGAGCTGGCACACATCCACCAAGCTCTTGTCATGGGAATGGGTCGGTCTGCAGGCAACACGCAAGCGCAGAGGGACATCGGCACAGGGAATAAACTGTAAAGCCTGGAATGGGAAGTCAGTGAAGCAAGTTATCTTCCTGAGTCACTTCCTGACACAGAGCTCCCTGGGGCACAACTCTGTACCTGGGATTCCTCAGAAGTCTCAGTCCCTCCAAGAGGTGATCATTGCTCTGCCTCATACAACCTAAAGGTCCACAAAGGCTCTGGGAGTAATCAGGACACGCATACCTTCTCCAGCTTCCTGCAGTCTCGTTTTCCAGACGAACCCTCTTTATCTTCTGCATTAACTACTCAGCGAGCTGGGCAGGACAGGAAACTGGGAAGGAAGAGGGGAAAAAGCAAATGTCAGATAACTGCAGTTCCCCGGTCAGAGGAACAAGGCTGTATAAAAGTCTTCTCTGCAGGTCACATTTCCAGCTGTGCGGGAAGGCACAAATGATCCTCAGTTTGCACTCTGCAGCCCCAATCTGCTCTGCCAGCACAGGCTGGATCTTAACAACCCCAACGACACAACCCAGTGAGCTCTGGGGCCTCCCTCTCTTTTATAGAATCACCAGGTTGGAAAAGACCCACTGGATCATCCAGTCCAACCATTCCCATCAATCACTAACCCATGTCCCTCAGCACCTCGTCCATCTGTCCCTTAAACCCCTCCAGGGAAGGTGACTCAACCCCCAACCTGAGCAGCCTCTGCCAGTGCCCAAAGACCTTTTCCATGAAAAAATTTTTCCTAATGTTCAGCCTAAACCCCACCTTGTGGAGCTTTCCTACACCATTCTCAAAATCTGAGAATTCTCAGCACTGACCTCTCCTTTCATCCCAAATTCCTGAAATTCTCAGAAGTATCAGGTACTGATAAAGCAGAGGTCTGGCCTTGCAAACACCGGACAGCGCCTCACAAACCCCACCTTTGTCTTCCCAGCTGGATTTTTGCTTCCCTCTGCCTCAGCCTGATGCCACGAGGGGATCTGGCTCACCGCATAAGCCCATTTTCCATGAGCACAGGAAGGCGCTGCCTTCACTACCGTTCTCTCTACCCAAGTAGGCTGAAGTACAAAGATCTCTGCCTGTTCCTCCCAAGGCTCTGAATCACTGACACACCCAGGACCTGCCACTATCTTTCGCCGAGGCCCTTTGTCTGCCCAATGAGCCATTTCTCCTCCAAAACTGGCACTTGCAGAGGGACATGAGAGACAAAGCATCGCAAAGAAGCCCCAGCAGCAGAGTTTCAAAGCTGCAGAGAACAGAGAGAGAGAAAGCAGCAGCATCCGGTAATTTAAGAGCAAGTTTCAATGCAGGAATGAAGGGCAAGAGGAGTGATGTGCAGGAATGCTGAGTAACCTGGTCTGATCTCGCAGCTGACCCTGCTGAGCAGGCGGTTGGACTACAGGCTTCCCGAGGTCCCTTCTAATCTCGGTTATTCTGCAATTCTAATGACTCAGAGGAACATCTCGCACTCATCCCACCCGCCCCAGCTCACACGCATCCCAGGGAAAAGGAACAATAACGTCCTCTGATGCTGAGAAAGAGAAAATGAACAAAACTGAGAGGAGGGATCAGAGGCCTGGCAGGAATTGTGACCCTTGTTTTTCAGCGAAGCCCGAGGGGCCTGTGGAGACCTTCAGAAGAGTCAAAGCACCACAGCCACCTACAGCAACCCTTGCAAACGGGTCTCCATCAAAGCTGGAGGCTTTAAGAGGCCCTTCTCCAAAAATAAAAGCAATTGAGGGTGGAATGCATCGGCAGGGATTCCTCTGCAGAGGATGAGCTCTGGCAAAGGCGGAGGTGGCCAGTGTCCATCCCTAGTTGGGGGGAAAAAGCCTCCTACTCCAATCACCTCCTCTTGGAAGGGTGGGGGGTAAAGAACCCCCCTGCCCCGATCACCCCCTCCTTGTGAGGGGGAAAAGAACCCCCCTGCCCCAATCACCCCCTCCTTCTGAGGGGGAACTGAACCCCTCTGCCCCAATCACCCCCTCCTTGTGAGGGGAGATACAGAATCCCCCTGTTCCAATCACCCTCTCCCTGCAGGGGGACAAAGAAACCCCTGCCCTAATCACCCCCTCCTGAAAGGGAAGGCAAAGAATCCCTCTGCCCTAATCAACCCCTCCTTGTGGGGTGGAAAAGAACCCCCCCTGCCCCAATCACCCCCTCCTGGGGGTCAAAGAACCCTCCCCTACCCCGATCACCCCCTCGTGGGCGGGGGGGGGGGGGGGGGTGGCAAACACCGGGGCTCGACAAATCACGAGGTGGGGAGCAGCAGCTCACCCCGGGTGTCGGCGGAGATCCCGCGACGGGGTGGCGGAGGCGGCGGGCCCGTCACTCCGGCTCCATGCCCGGACACTCGGCGGCCCCGGAAACGGGGCGGCGGCGGCGGCGGCGGCCACGCGCGCCCTCTCACCCGGCGGCGGAAGCGGCGGCGTGAGGGGGCGGGGCTTAGTGCGTGAGGGGCGGGGCTCCGAGGCGAGGGGTGGGACTTGATTACGTTGTACGCCGTGTTACTCGATGATGGGCGTGGCTTAGCGGCGAGGGGCGTGGCTTGCTGCACAGTACGTGTGACGAGGGGGCGTGGCTTCCTGACAAGGAGCGTGGCTTCATGACGCGTCCGCAACGCGACGTGTTGGGATGACGTAAACGCGTCAGGGGGCGTGGCTTTTGAGGCGGGGCCGCGCCGAAGGGCGGGGCCGCCCTCTGAGTGCGGGCGGAACCACCGCGAAAGAGCAGGGGGTGCGCGCGGGAGGATGGAATTGTTCGCCTTAGTGAGGGAGGCAGAGTGAGGAGTGAGGGTGACGGAAGGCAGAATAAGAACAAGGAAAGTATTAATCAACACGCAGACTCTGAGAGGGCTGTATGTCTTTTAATTCAGCGTTTAAGTGCCACTCATTAAGCTCCCCACACACTGCTGGAAGGTGGTTGGTCCTGCCGTAAGCTTGCTAATGGCGGCGGCGGAGTGTATATTCAAGAAGCGTTGGTGGTATAGTGGTTAGCATAGCTGCCTTCCAAGCAGTTGACCCGGGTTCGATTCCCGGCCAACGCAACTACGTTTTGGTTTTTTGCCTGTGTAATTTTTTTTTTCCCTCACACGGTTTCATGCGGGAATTAGAGAAAATCTGGAATTCCAGGGTGAGTCCCGCAGCCAGCGGTGCCCAGGCAGGCGCTACAGCTCCCGGTGCTGTTGCTGCCCTGTTGAGTTGCGGATGGGAGGGAATAAAACCGAGGGGAAAAGGAGAAAATGTCCAAGGGAAAAGAAAAAAGAAAAACTCCCCCAAAGAAATAAAGAAACAACCCTTAAATAAAGAAGAAGAAAGAAAAAAAGTCCAAAGGAAAACAAAAAGAAACCGAAAAAAATAGATAGAAACGAAAGAAAGAAGAAGAAACACCAAAAAAAGACAAACAAGAAAGAAGAAATAAACGCAAAAAAAGGGGAAATAGAAATCATAGAATCTCCAGGTTGGAAGAGACCCACAGGATCATCGAGTCCAACTTTTCCCATCAATCACTAAACTATGTCCCTCAGCACCTCGTCCACCCGTCCCTTAAACACCTCCAGGGAAGGTGAAATAAATAAAAAGAAATAAAAAAGAAAGAAATAAAAAAAAGAAGGAAAAGAATCCTCAAAATAAGAAAAAAAAAGAACCCCCAAAAAAAAGAAGAAAACACCACCAAAAAATAAGGGTAAATAACAAAAAAAAAATATATATATAGCCCATAAAAAAGAAGTAAAAAGAACCTCCCAAAGAAGGAGGAAATAAATGCAAGAAAGTTAAAGGGGAAAAAAAAAAAAAAAAAAAAAAAAAGCAGGTGTTTCCGCCCGGGATCGAACCGGGGACCTTTCGCGTGTGAGGCGAACGTGATAACCGCTACACTACGGAAACCCACGCTGGGAGGTAATGGCGGTCAACCCATCCTCACCAGGCGCTGTGGAGCTGCCACGCGCTTCCCGCCCTCCCTGCCACGTGCCCCCCCTCCCGCCTCAGAGAGCAGAATCAAAGGTGATGAGGGGAGCCCGTATGGGCTTTGAGGTGAAATCCAACCGGTTCCGGGATGGGGCAAGTCCCCCTCGTGGCAATCGTGATTGTTCTCGTCCCCTGGAGTGGAGTGATGGTGTGAGAATTGTTTCTCCTGTTGTGTTTTCTTTCTTTTAAGCGAGTTTGATGCTCTGCTAGCTGCAGAGGAAAGCTTAGAAGGGAGGAATGAATCCTCAGCATAAGGAGATGGAGTTGTTGGAACGGGCCCAGAGGAGGCTACAAGGATGGTCAGAGGGCTGGAGCATCCTAGGACAGGCTGAGAGAGTTGGGGTTGAGCAGCCTGGAGAAGAGAAGGCTCCAAGGAGACCTTAGAGCAGCTTCCAGTACCTGAAGGGGCTACAAGAAAGCTGGGGAGAGGCTGTTCACACAGGTTTGGAGTGACAGGACGAGGGGCAATGGGGATAAACTGGAGAGGGGCAGATTTAGACTGGACATTAGGAAGAATTTCTTCCCTGTGAGAGTGAGGAAACCCTGGAACAGGTTTCCCAGGGAAGCTGTGGCTGCCCCATCCCTGGAGGGGTTCAAGGCCAGGTTGGATGGGGCTTGGGCAGCCCCGAACTATTCTATGCTCCTATGTCCTGGAGCTAAAGGACATGGTACAGCCTCTTCTCTGTCCCCTTTGGCTCCAGATCACGAGAGGATGTACAAAACTGTGAAATTAAGTAGGATTTATTAGAAGTAAGTTTTATTAAAAGTGAGGCTCTTTTCGCTTTCATAGAATCACAGGATAGTTTGGGCTGGAAGGGACCTCAAAGCCCATCCATTTACAACCCCCCCTGCCATGGGCGGGGACACCTCCCACTGGAGAAAAGGTTGAGTGACCCAAGACCATCAGCAGTAAGATTCAAATGTTTTGTTTTCTTCCTCTTTCAGTCTGGTGACAGATCAAGAAAGAAGTGCTGCAATCCAGACAGCTCCAGGGAGGAAGATCTCTGAAGGTACCTGTGGGAGGCAGAAATTAGAATAGAATCATAGTATCATAGAATGACAGAATAGTCTGGGTTGGAAGGGACCTTAAAGCCCATCCAGTTCCAGCCCCCCTGCCATGGGCAGGCACATCCCACTAGATCAGACTGCCCAAGGCCAATTCAACCTGGCCTTGAACCCCTCCGGGGATGGGGCAGACACAACTTCCCCAGGCAACCTGTTCCAGGTCCTCACCACTCTCACAGGGAAGAAATTCTTCCTTCTTAGATCAAAGATTTTGTGCTGCTAGTGTTAACCACCAAATATTGCACTGGTCCTTCGTCAAGGCAGCACTGGACTCTGGTAGCCTTGAGGCATTCCATGTCGACAGGTCATGGGCTCTAGATACTCCTGGTGTGGGCAACTCTGGCTTTGAAAGCCACCACAAAGCTCTCTCTTCCTGCTGGTGCTCAGTTGCTGGAATGGCTCCCAGGGATGTCCCTTCTTTTCTTACAAAGGTCTGTTGCCTGTGACTGCTTAAAAATTGCCCCAAAGGACAAAGAGGCAGGCAGCATTTTGGTCTCCTCTGCAGCCCTTGACCTGTCCCACTTCCTCTGCTCCCTAGACTTCCAACTCTGCAGTGCTGCTAGTATGTGAGCCCCCTCTGCCTCGCCCCCATCTCCAAGAAGGACTGTCACATAAATACTCAGGAAAAAGAAAGTAGGAGGCTTATTTGGATGTGGAGGACGGATATTCTCTGTTATCCCCAGCATCTGCCGCTCATGAAGAAGGGAGCCCCTCCTGCCAGCCTTTCCGCCCGTGCGCTGGAGGCAGCCATGCTCTGCTTTGTTTGCTCGACACGTGGCGATGGCTGCGGAGCCCTGTTCTCCTCTTTTCCTCTCTCCACTCCCTAAAGAGCCTGTCTGGCTGCAGAGTCCATCTCTCCCTTTTTCCTCTCTCCACTCCCTAAACAGCCTGTATGGCTGCCACGAGAGATGGGAGCACAGAGCACAAGCGGGAGAGCTGACAATCAGGGCTGGGAGACAAGGCTGCCTCGCACAATACCCCCCCAATTAGCCATTCATTTCTACTACCTCTGAAATGGGGAGCAGAGCCCTTGTGCTGGGAGATAAAACAAGAACAGCTTCAATAGCACTGATTTTAAATTAGGTCAGGCTAGCTTTTGTGCGGCGGGGACCACACAATAGCAGTCACACGAGGGGAGCAGCATAAAGAGGCCAAGCAAGTGGCACAGATGCTGGGAGTTGGTGGATACTGGGAGATGAGGGGTGGATGTACACGAGTGATAGCAGAGGGGCAGGCACTCCAACCCGTGCATGATGCTAATACGTGAAAGGGGGCACCTGGTCAGCAGGGAACAGGGAGGCCAAATACCCTCTCTGCAGAAACAAAATTAGCCGCTAGTCCTGCCGCAGCAAAGGGTGCGTGAACACAGCCGTGCGTCCTTGGGAACTGCTTCTGAGTCACGGCTGGTTGTGAGGCAAAGGGATGACAATGGTGTTGACCATAACATCCTCCCTGAACAGGATGAAGCCCATCACACAGGAGGAAATGGGGCAGAGATGCTCCAGGGCCATGGCACTGAGGGACTGAGTTCTTGTGCCTCAGGCCCAGAGATTCTGGGGTCATAGTGTTCATATAAGAAGTACAAGCATTATTCTCCCAAGTGACAGGGGACAGGATGAGAGGGAATGGCCTCAAGCTCTGCCAGGGGAGGTTTAGGCTGAATATTAGGAAAATTTTTCACAGAAAGGGTGATTGGGCAGTGGCAGAGGCTGCCCAGGGAGGTGGTTGATTCACCTTCCCTGAAGGGGTTTAAGGGACAGGTGGACGAGGTGCTGAGGGACATGGGTTAGTGATTGATGGGAATGATTGGACTTAATGATCCGGTGGGTCTCTTCCAACCTGGTAATTCTATGATTCTATGATTCCATGATTTTCAACTATTGACAATAAAAAAAGTGGATGAGCCAAAGAACTGAGTGTGCCAGCCAGTGCCAAAAGGAGAAAACAATGTTAAATTTTGAATTACCTGTTATTCTCACTCTCCTTCATTTGTTTGTTCACATGCGAATGATTTTTTTAAAAAGAACAGGACAACTTGGAGTCGTTTTGTGGGCCACCTTCTAACCCTCAGTGTCCTGTGCTGATTTAAACACACCACTTCCTATGTGCATACACACACAGTAGAATATTCAGTGGCCAGGACATGGTACCGGGACGATACACACTAAAAATAAGTTGTTCTTTTTTTCACACTAAGTGTAATTAAGCACTGAAATAGTGCCTGTTGTTGGGAGGTGGCCCCGAAGGCATTGATCCAGAATGAGACATGTTGCTAAAAGGTATGTTCACATTCAGCCAGATGGTTAGAGCTTTGATGCATGAAGCACCGAGTGAAATTATCTACCCAGTTTATGTAGGAAGCCCGTCTGGAGCAGCTATAATAGCCCTAATTTCTCTCAAAATACAAATATATGGTTGCTAGTTTGCACTGCTTTACTGCTAAGCTATCTGGCATATTTTTAGCCTTTTAGTTGTGAGAACAAAACTAAACTGACACAACAACAAAATCCAGTTTTGTTTAGCTGTACTTCCTAAAGCCCCTGTCCACACTGCGGTGAAGAGTGGAGGTGCCTGAACACCAAAAGCAGTTTAGCTGTGGGTGGCACAGACCTTTGTTAGGTGACGCTGCTCTCTGCTCACCTGCTGCTGCTTCTGGGGTCTCTCCTGCACCCGGTGCAGCGCGGAGAGAGCAGAGGTGAGACTCCAGCTCTCACAGAAAACCACCTAAAGGTGTGATCCCTGCAGATTCCAAACAAGTTACATATAAGCATGTTCATAGTGCACATATCCATGTAGGTAAATAAATTGGACCTATACAATTAGCTAGAAGAGCCTCTCCCTCATCCAGTAGGTGAGTCGCTTTGTCATAGAAGGTGATCAGGTTAGTTTGGCAAGACTTGCCTTTCATGAACCTGTGTTGATTGGGCCTGATCACCTGTTTTTCTTGCATGTGCTTCATGATAGCTCTCAAAATCACCTGCTCCATGACTTTCCCCGGCACTGAGGTCAGACTGACAGGCCTGGAGTTTCCTGGGTCCTTCCTCCGACCCCTCTTGTCAATGGGCACAACACCAGCTTCCAGTCCAGTGGAACTTCCCCAGTCAGCCAGGACTGCTGGAAGATAATGTAAATCCCAGTATTACAGAAGTTGACTCTTATAACCTGAAATGTTCATTTGAGTCCTTCAGCTCTCCAGCAACCCCAAAAAACCGCTGCAGAAACAAACATGTCTTGCAGAAGACTCATTTGTTCCCTGGATATTTATTCGCTGGTTTGGGATGGGGTATTTCTTAACATTATTATTATTATTATTATTATTATTATTATTATTATTATTATTATTATTATTATTATTATTATTATTATTATTATTATTATTATTTGTTTTGTTTATTTCTCCTTCTTTTATCAGCTCCAGCTGAGACAGGAGATGGTGGGAGGAGGGTTTTGTTCCTCTGGAGATAACAGGAGGCTGTGTCTGTGCAGCCATGGTGACAAGATCCAGGGCGCTTTCTGGCTTCCAAGCAATTTGCTCCCCACCCCTGGCTCCCAAGTAAAAGTGGGACAGAGAGAGAGGAGCTTTTGTTTCTCAAGTGCTTCAGCTGTTGCTACTAATTAAGCAAAGAGCTCTAGTGCTTTCCCACCTCCCAAGCCTAAGGAGGATCTAGTTGGGGCAAAAGGAGAGTCCAGAGGCAGCACTGCTGCTTCTCAGCACCCTGCTCTCGCTGTTCCATCCTTGCTCTGCTGCAGCCTTGCTGGGTGACCCATAACCAACCCTGTGCCTCAGATTCCCTGGCTGCAGGGGGGAAAGAAATGAGAGAGACCAAGCCCAGCGCAAGGCCAGATGGAAAATACCACCCTGCTGTTCAAGGTGTTATTATTGGCTTAATGCAATATGTTCCCAGCTTCTCAGACATGCTGACTACTAGCAGATTGCTCTTTCCTTCTCCAGTCTTTCCTCGATGTCATCCCTTGCCTCCCTCTCTGAGATCCCAGCCCTTTCCTTGAGCTCTAACAGCACTTCTGCAACCTCCCCAGTCTGCCTGCCTCTTTTTAGCCCCCTCCAGTGTTGCCAGAATGTGCTGGAGGAGCTGGGGGAGCTGTCAAGAACAGGCAAATGGTCTTCGCACAGGGCAGTTGTGCTTTTTAGGATGAGGGGAGCAGAGCAGGTAGAGAACAGAGTTGGTGGCAGCTGGAAGGGCTGCAGGGGAAGGACACAGTATCTGCCTGGTTCTGCAATGGGGACCGTGTACCGTACATGAGCATTGTACACATGTGGGCAGGACTGCAGAGAGAAGGATAGAGGTGTGGAGAGAGAAAAACAAAAATCAGCATAGGGAATAGGATTGTTGCAGGCATCCAACAGCCCATGGAATTGAGGTCTGAGCCCTGGCTCAGTTCTGCAAGGTGCCAAGGGCTGGAGGTCACGGCTGCTCCCCTATGTCTCTGCACCCATTGAACTCACTTGGATATCTTCAGCTCAGGATCTTGCAGGGAGAAATGTGGGGCCTCGCTCAGGAACAGATGGTCTCCCTCTTGGGCCCCATCTGCCAGGCAACACTGCAGCAGTTGGTTTCTGCAGTGCTGAGCAGAATCTTGTTTACTTTCTCCTCCTGTCAGCAAGGTGATTCGTAGGGTAACCAAGCCCTGATCTCCAGGAGGGAGCAGGAGCTCCAGAGCTCAGCCCAAGAGCCATCTGTGAGAGGGCCAGGCACAGTGGCCAAGAGGGGGCTGGCCTCTTCTCCCAAGTGACAGGGGACATTAAGAAAAAAAATTTTCACAGAAAGGGTCATTGGGCACTGTCAGAGGCTGCCCAGGGAGTGGGTTGAGTCACCTTCCCTGGACGGGTTTAAGGGACGGGTGGACAAGGTGCTGAGGAACATGGGTTAGTGTTTGATGGGAATGGTTGGACTCGATGATCTGGTGGGTCTCTTCCAACCTGGTGATTCAATGATTCTATGAAACGGCCTGACCTAAGGCAGAGTCCAGCCCGAGAACAGGGCTGTAGTGTAAGAGGTCAGGATGTTGTTTGGGAAGCCCTTGATTCATACACAAGAAGGAAGCAGGTTGGCTAAAGGGTAAATCTGATGTAAAACTTCACAAAGAGCAGCCTGCAGGAGAGGTGCCAGGAGCAACAGGCATGTGAGACTTGTCTGTGATGAATTGATTAGTGCCTGGACTGCTGAGAAAGACATGGTGTGTTTGGTGGAGCTCTTCAGCGCTGACCTTACCTGGAGCCAAGTTCTGAGCATCCTGAATTGAGGGAGGAGGGATAAAAAGGCAGCAGGCTGCCTTCTAAGACCCAAGTAAATGTGATTTTCAGGGTACCTTTATCTGGAATCCTAGTGAGCTCAGCTTACTCAGCCTTGTTTTTTCTGGCTGTACTGGAAAAGCTCAGCCTTAATGCCCAGAAATATCTAGCAGAAATCTTTGTCAGTAGGAGAACCAGGGCCTGAACTGGCCCTCGTGCTGGGCTCTTCACCAGCTTTCAAAGACGAAGCTGGCTAGACAGAAAGGGCTGGAGAGAGGGACCAGTGCCATACAACTGCTCCTTCTGTCCCTCCTCAGGGCATAAACAGTCTCCGTCCACCAGGGACGTGGAGAAGTGCCTCTAGACAGCATTAAGTACACACAAAAATTGCAAGTGAGACCAGCACCAGCCAAGATTGCTGCAGCATGGCTGATGAACGAACTTTGCTCACTCTTTTCTAGGTTCTAAGACTGAAGCCCAGTATCAAGGACTGCAGAAGATATCACGCAGCCGTGCACTAGCTCATGTTTTCCAAAAATCTTAGCCTCAGAAGTCGGGCTGGCGAGGTCGTGCTCTCTTAGGTTGCCAGGTTAGGCAGCCAGTGCTCTAATGGTGTTTGGTGAGCAGAGGGCACGGAGAATTACTTTATCCGGTCCCCTGAGGGTTCCCATCCATAGAGGCTCCACCTCAGGATGCTGCCTGTGTCAGCTCCACAGTAATCAACCTAGAGGCAGAAAGTGGAAACTTTCTGGTTGCAGCCACTTAGTTTCATTAGAAGCAGCAAAACAGAAAACAGGCCTCAGATGGGGCAGTGAGAGGCAGAGACAGGCAGGAGGTGGGGGAGAGGAGATTTGCAGCTTTGCTTTCCATGTTTGTTAGCAGGTAAGCTTCAAATAAGGGCTGGAAAAGAGAGGCAGGAAAGAGGGGCAGAGACAGCCTGAAGTGAGAACCTGTCACCCATATTGTTAAAAGAGCTGTCAGGAAATCACACAGCTCTTTAAAAACTGCTCTAACTGTGTTTCACGAGACCAGAAATACATTCTAGCAGTCCCATCCTGCTGCCCTGAGGCTGTCCCCATGCCTCACATACTTCCTGGAAGAGTTTTGGCTGAATTTCTTTGTAAAAACCTTATGCATCAGAAATTGTCTCCCCTTCCCAGTTCTCTGTTAAAGGACATAAATGTCCGTACCACTGAAAAGAATTTTCCCCGCTATGTAGCCAAAGTCTTCGTTGTTCAACACAAACACGATACTGTTCGGAGCTAGAATATTAAGGGCTGGAGTTGCTACCATAATAACATTGATTTCAAGAAAGCCAAGCTCAATGGAGAGGAGTCCAGGGAGGTTCTTCTCCCTCTGTACTCAGCACTGGTGAGACTGCTCCTCAAATCCTGGGGTCAGTTCTGGGCCCCTCAGCACAAGAAGGATGTTGAGGCTCTGGAGCGAGTCCAGAGAAGAGCAATGAAGCTGGTGAGGAGGCTGGAGAAAAAGAGGAGCATCTGAGAGAGCTGTGGGTGTTTATCCTGGAGAAGAGGAGGCTGAGGGGAGACCTCATTGCTCTCTACAATTCCCTGGGAGGAGGTTGTGGAGAGGAGGGAGCTGGGCTCTTCTCCCAAGAGACAGGGGACAGGACGAGAGGGAATGGCCTCAAGCTCTGCCAGGGGAAATTTAGACTGAACATTAGGAAAAAATATTTCACAAAAAGGGTCATTGGTCAGTGTCAGAGGCTGCCTAGGGAGGGGCTTGAGTCACCTTCCCTGGAGGGCTTTAAGGGACAGGTGGACAAGGTGCTGAGGGACATGGTTTAGTGTTTGATAGGAATGGTTGGACTCGATGATCCAGTGGGTCTTTTCCAACCTGGTGATTCTATGATTCTATGAGTCGTCCCAGCCTTGCTCCATCTCCTTGTACCCCAAGAGAATGTTTTGTGTTAGATAAAATGCCTCTGTAAGTGCATCTCTGCTTTACTCAATGTGAGCTGTTCTACATGGACACGTTGAAGCAGGCAGGGCACAAGACTGGGCCTGTAATCACGTTTCCTTTTGGCAGGAGGGATTTTATCAGCCTTGCTCTCCCTGGGCAGCTGTGTGGCTGCCTGGCTTTCTGGAACAGACCTCTTAGGCCAGCTGGGCAGGAATTCCTCTGCCAGCAGCCGCCCTCTACCCCTTTCCTCCCATTTCATTCATATCCTCACCCAGAAGCAGAAATGTTCAACCACACACCTCTAAGCCCTATTTCCCTGCTTGGATTTTTCATTAAGCCATGTCAAATAAAGTCACACATGCACCCCAGGGCTCTGGGAGTGGGATGGAGCTGTTGTTGGGGGTTTGCTCTCTGACCAGAATTAGCAGCTGGGAACATGAACCAGTGAAGATCCATTGTTTGATGACTGTCTCTTGTGGTTAATTCTGCCCCACAGTATCTTCAGAGCTGGATCCTACATCCAGCTTCCATTCCTCTGTGGACAGCATCATCTCTACCCTTTTTTTCCTGCTGGGAAATGGATCTCTTTAGGTAGGAGGGGAGCACAGGTGTAAACAAGATGCTGTAGGTGCTGAAGATGAATGTTTGCATCTCTAGTTCTCATTGTCTCTGCAACAGATTTTCGTAAGATTGAAAAGGAGAGCTGAAGGTTTGGCGATGACCGTGACATCGCAGAGCTGTGACTGAGCTTGCAGTTGAACTAGAATTACTGAAACAGAAGGCAGAGCTCAGAGTGGGGTTGTTAAATACTGTAGTAGCTCCTGGGTTCTGCTTCTGTTTCCTCCAGTGACCCTGGGCAGATCCTCTTGCCTTTATATTTCTCTTTGTTTCGTAGGAAAGCAGAGATCTGCAGCCAGGGAGCAGCAGCTCTTTTGATAAATAAGGTAGGAAAAAATGACCACGAGGTCCCAGAAGAACAGAACCCAGACTCCTGAAGTCTCACTCATGAAAAAGTATTACCCCTTGTTTCTGGTCTGTGCCTGGTCTGCGTACACAGATGTTCTATTATTCCCACATGGATGAGCAGTTGTTTTTATGCGAGTTCCTGTCCACGAGCCGTGCGGATTGTGGTCAGAAGGGCTTGTTTGTCAGCCTTGGAGGTTTCAGCAGAAATGATCACGCTTGGAGAAACCTGCCCCATTCTCCAGCGAGCTGTGCCCTGAGATAAAGAGGAGCTTGACCAGGGAGCCTGTCAGCCAGGAGATGGAGCAGCTTGCCTCCTCAGCGTGGTGCAAGCAGGGGACTAGAGAGAAAAAGCCTGGGCTCTTAGCAGGGCTGTTCTCTTTGATGAAGCAGATGTGGCTGCTTTTTTATGCCACAACCGCTGTGTGTTTGCAAAGAAGCAAAAAGGCTCAGATTTGTGGCTCAGGGCTGGGATGTGGGGCCTTTCATTTCTTCAAGGGCTCTCGAGGAAGATCTCGTTGTACCTGCTTGGAATTAATTCTGCCAATCCCCAGCCTGATCCCAGCCTCCCCATGCTGGAGTGCAAGAAGTGCTTTCCAGTTTCTTTCTTCTGACTGGGACAATTGATATCGTGGGACGGAGCTGCATCAACAGCCAGGTCCTGATTCTAACGAAGAATTCTAATTCATGAGCCTAGCTTGGAGCCTCCAGGAGGTAGATTCTCCAGGTCTCCCTGCAACAGCTTTGTCCCATTCCCTGGTGGGAATCCCTGTCCCCCAGGCCCAAGAACCCCCTGTGTGCCCCATCAGCAGAAAGCACGGTTCTGTCTGGGGCTCCCTCAGAGCTGCTGGCACAACAAAGCTGTTTTGTTTTTGGCTGAGCGCTCGGCATCTGAGCTCTCGTGTGGTTGGAGCCCATTTTTTTTTGCAAGAATGAAAACAGCGGATTAATGAGCTGCTTGTGGCTAATGTGCAGGGTTTCTCAGAACTGGTGCTATTAGAGCCCAGCGTCATGTAGGAGGTAAATGGCAGCACATGGTGAATAAAGCAGTGATATAATAGGTTTAAGTAGTCCATTTCCCTTTGGAGTGTTACTGATAACATGCCCAAATGCATACAAGGCCATTACCTTAATGAATAAGACCACTCTCTGGCAGAGCACACACTGCAGCTCCTCACAAGGGGTTTATTTTTCATCATTTTCATCCGAAAAAAAAAAAAAAAGCTTGGGTGTTTGAGTTGGAGTGGGGTGCAGGGAGGGTAGGACAGGGGCAGGGGGGAAGAGAAAGGAAGAGAAGCAAAACAGATGAGAGTAGAAGGCAAAAAGAAATGAAGAAGGGACATGAATAAATGCATGACAGGCATGTTGTGGTTCCACCAATATGGTCTCCAGGAACCCCAGTAAGAGGAACTCATGCATACACGTGGAGAGAACAATTACCAGATATTTGATCTTGTATATTGGAAAGGACATGTTTTGCTTTGGAAGCATATTTGTCCGCTGCCAGAAGTGAAAGACTATAAGGCATACGGACGTCAATGGACCAGCGCTCACTAATCAGTGACCAGGCATTGCCATTTGCCTCCGGTAGTCCCAGTCAGTTCAGAATTAGTATCAGTTTTTTTGGTAATTCTACCCACATCCATGGTGTTCCTCCTAGTGCTCCCTAACTGCCAGGCTAATTCTGCAGTAGCTGAGCATCTGTCAGCTTGTTGGAGATACTCCACAATGACTCCACTGCCTGGGAGAGCAGAATTTGCCTCTATGCCTTTCAAAGAATCACAGAATGGCAGGGTTGGAAGGGCCCTCTGGAGCTCATCCAGTCCAACCCTCCCACTGAAGCAGGGTCACCTCCAGCAGATTGCAGAGGACTGTGCTTTTCCTCATATGCAGTTTACTTTTCTTCAGGGATGGACATGTAGAGCAGCATTGCATGAAAAGCCTTCAAAGCACAACAACCACATGTTTTCTGAAGCTGCTCCTAACCAACGAGGTGGGGTTAGACTGTCTTGTTATGCAGTAATATGTACTCTTGTGCCAGCGAATGCCTTGTTTTCAACACCTTCTTCTGGAATCAATCTGCAGAGAGGACACTGGGTTCAAATCCAGTGTCAAATGACCCTGAATTAACCATTTGGAATTCACCGTATGAAGTGAGCTCCACAGAGGTTTCATTCTGCTGGTGTCTAGTGGCAACAGCATCTGATTTGTAGCAGAATAAATGAGATGAGAATCAGTACGGATCAAGATTCCTTTATGATTGATTATGAGGATCCTTCTGACAGTCTAAATTGGTGATTTTTGGTATTTTCAGGAATATAGATGTGGTCATCCACAGCAGAGGAGCTCCCGTCCTGGTGTGCTGGCCCTGGTGGGAAGTAGAGGAAGATGCTCGAGGTAGTGTACACAGGTAGAGAAAGGATGAGGCTTCTCCTACCTGTAGTTTTGTAGCTTCCAGCAATCTGCAGGGACTGCCTGGATGTTGCATCCAGACTATTAAGTTTAATCGCCATTGATAGACCGAACCTCCATAAACTTGTCTAAAACCTTTTGAACCTATTTATACTTTCAGTCTACATAATATCCTGTGGCAAACGAGCTCCAGAATTTAATTATGTGCTGTGTGAAAAAGCACTTCTTTTTGTTTGTTTTAAACTTGCCTGGTAATTTCACTGAAGCACCAGCTCCTCTTATTGTGAGAAACAGCATCCTAGGGACATAGAATCCCAGGTTTTATTGAAAGGTCATGTGATTGTGACTTCTATGTGTTAAATCCCCTTCTGAAAACGGAGCATAGGTTCTGCTTTTAATGCTTATGAAAATATTGCCTCCAGTGGTCTTGTTTGCTCTTCAACTTGTTTTTATTTATTTTTTGCTTTAACCTCTGCTTACAAGCTGCTCCAGCCCCTGACAGATCCCACTCTGGAGCTTCTTGTTTACCCAGTTGGCTTTATTTTTACTATATTCTCCTTTTAACTGCTCCAACAGCTGACTCTGTTGCTTGAGACATGGACACTAACTCAGCTAAGGAGAGGCAAGTTTGTCTGAACGACCTCTTTCTCCTCATTATATCTGTGATAGTCTCGATGTCACAAGTTCAAGTGCATGTACATGGGGTTTAATACAACACAGAGATAAAGGCAGGGAAATAGCTTTCCACACTCTCCCCTGAGGCAGGAACGTGTTCTGCTGCTACTTGAATGTGCCTTTTGCAGACACCTCATTAGAAGTGTGCTCATTACACACAAACACCCTTGTACTTTCGCAGGCGTGTGCGCTCACACTCGTGCATTGAGCACGGTGAGAGGCAGCTCACCCTGACACAACTATATCTAATGCCTTATGTATGTTCGTACAGAGACCTCAGCTCTAGCAGGCGGTTGCACATCGCTAGCCTTTTCTGCCCTGTCTGGAGCTGAGTATTCCTGGTTGCATTGTTAACTTACACTGTTGTATGTGCAGTTTTGAACATGCTTCCTCTTGCTCAAGCCTTGGAGCTTAGTCCAAGTAACATTTCTGCTCTGTCTGACACACCTCCTGTATCAAATGTTCTGATGTGCTGTAAACCCGAGTTAAGAGGCAGAGGAACCTGACCCGCTGAATCTTTCCCTTCCCGTCTTGTAAATCCAGGTTGCTACAAGAAACTGTTCACATCTTCTGTTCTTGCAAGCACGTGCTCTAGTCTGGAAGATTAGAGAAAATATGGTGCATAAACAACTGCTGAAAGCAATGTGTTCAGAGAGTTAGAGAGGATGCATTGTCTTCCTGGGGAAAAGGAGGAAGGTTTGGGAAGGTGAGGGGTGTCAGGAAACTGAGCATGTCTGACACAGGTTTCCCTGAATGTTCGTGTCCTTCAGCAACACAAACCATTGTGTCAGCAGGGATAAATCAGTGTTGCTCTACAAAAACAGCTGAATGAAGCTGACTCTCTGCTACCAAGGATCAGGTGCATGCAAGATTTGAATTGGAGGTCTCCCGGCACAGTGCTAACAATCTCTGGAGCCTCATTGCGGCTAATGCAACCATGACTAACAAAACCAAACAGCGTTAAAAAGCTTGGGAAGTTACTGTTAGAGCACACAGCGCAGATACACACACCCTCTCCATCTCCCTCCTCTGTCACAGTGAAAGGGAAAAGAGGAAAGACAGGCTGTTGTAAGACTGTCTGGTATATTTGGAAGCCTGGTATTACAGAACAGTGCTACTTGCCAAGACAACTGTGTTTGCTAGTTCAGGGACTTTATTTTTACTGCCAAGAACTGCTGGCCTGTGTACACGTGTATCGCACATGCTAGGCTTGTGAGACAGAGCAGACACAACCCCTGCAGCTACCAAGAAGGGGAGAAGGGATGACAGGGTTCGTACAGGTGGAAGTCTCTGTCAGAGGTGTCAGGCTGCGCTGGTGCATGCTGTGTGTCCATCTAGGAATGCACGGCCAGCAAGCGCCCTGAGGTCATAGAATCACCAGGTTGGAAGAGACCCATTGGATCATTGAGTCCAACCATTCCTATCAAACACTAAACCATGTCCCTCAGGACCTCATCTACCCATGCCTTAAACACCTCCAGGGAAGGTGAATCAACCACCTCCCTGGGCAACCTATTCTGTCCCGGGCTGCAGAGAGGAGAGTTCTGGCCTCTTCTCCCAAGTGACAGGGGACAGGATGAGGGGGAATGGCCTCAAGCTCCACCAGGGGAGGGTCAGGCTGGACATTAGGAAAGAAATTTTCACAGAAAGGGTCATTGGGCACTGTCAGAGGCTGCCCAGGGAGGGGTTGAGTCACCTTCCCTGGAGGGGTTTAAGGTGGAGAAGGTGCTAAGGGACATGGTTTACTGATTGATAGGAATGGTTGGACTCAATGATCTGGTGGGTCTCTTCCAACCTGGTTGTTCTATGACTCTATGATTGTGGGGAGTGTGGAATGAGAGCGCGAGTGTGTCTGCACGTGTATGAGGGTGTCTCCATCTGTGTGCAAACAAGCAGAAGGTCTGCAAACAAGGATAGGAGTCTGCAGAAGTGCATGCACAGAGGGAGACGTCGGTGAGCAGCGCAGAGCGTGTATGTGTGTGAGGATGTGTGTCTAGAGGGGAGGCGTGAAGAGGGGCTGTGTATGTGGAAGCCGCTGTGCCTCTGTGTAGGCAGCACTTGGGTTGTGCGTGGGGGGAGAGAGATTTGGGGGAGGGAGATGAGATCGGTGTACGTGGGAGCTCTCTGCCAGTCTGCATAGGTAGGCTGAATTGGTATCTGCAGTGGTGGGAAGATTTCTAGGGGACTGGCTCTCTGTCCATAAAGGTCCATAGGAAAGAGAAATTTTAAACACATCTCGGGAAAGGGGCCTCAAAGATGTGCTAGAGCTCCTCTGCGAAAAGAGGAAAATACACGGGGACTGGGAGCGTGTCTCTGCCTGCACGTAGCTGTTGTTTTGTTTGTGATGTCTTAGGTTTGATGGGGCGTGTGTAGGATTTTGCATGAGCGATGCGTGCGTGGGCTGGGATAGGTGTGCAGCAGCTATGGCTGCGAGCACGAGGGAGGGTGTGCGGGAGAGGCGATGGGGACGGCTGAGCAGAGGCAGTCCCATGGCTTGGGGATTAGAGCATGCACTGCGGGGCTCTGCTCAGAGGGCTTTGTCCGAGCCGCTCGACTGCTGAGCGGCACTAAATTTGGTGCAGGCGCTTTCTATTTTGGGAGTTTCTCTGCTCACCTTCGCTTCTGTCTTCTGCCTGGCTGGGCGTCAGGCCCTCTGAACCACGGCTCCCCTGCACTTGTTGAGGAGCATCGGCAGGAGAAGGAGCGGTTCCCTTGGAAACCTCTGGATGCCCAGCAACAAGTCGCTGGCGGCTGCCATGTGACCAGGTGCATTAATCAGACATATTGTATGAATCAGGTCAGTTGGGGCCAAAGTCCAGCTTGCTCCCCGTTCACTTCGTTGCTAATTACCGAGCCACGAGAGCTGCTCTGAGTAGGGGGTGGAAAACAACTTGAAATAATTAAATAAAACAGTGACCTTTCATGTCACAGCTTCTAAGTTGATCCCAGACTTTCTATACGAGAAAAATTTGTCCAATCCCCTCTTCCACTGAAATGAATCTAGAATGCAAATGAAGGCGGAGAAGCCGGAGAGAACAAATCTCCCATGGACGTGGTGCGTTTCCGAGTGTCTTCTTGCAATGAGCACTACATTCCAAATGCTTCTTCTGAATGAGTAGCTCAGGCTTGAGACAGTTCGGTCCTGACTCAGGAACACCTTGTGTTCACAAGTTGGATCCCTTTGAAAGTCAAGTTTCTGAAGTCTTCACTGGCCAAAATCTCTCGTTGGATGACACAGAGAAGCCTTGAGTACAATTTCCTGCATGATACCTCTAAAAGAAGAGCCTGCAGCTCTCAGGAAGGCAGGCAGTGCCTGTGCACTTCTCGTCCTTTGAGGACTCACCATGCTAGGAAACAGCTGCTCTTCAAAGATCCGCAGCTGGAGGGCTTGTTCTTCACCACTCATTGTGGCCCTTTTCCTTAACCTCGGTGGGGCTTTTCTTCATTTGACTCAAGAGCAGAGGAATCAAAGGCAGAAGCTGGAGGAAAATCAAAGATAAGGTTGTAGCTGCACCACTGGGCCGGGGAGAGCAGAAGTTACCACACTAAGACTGAGCTGAGAGCAAATTGGGAGAGTCCTGGTGAGCAAATGAAGTAAAGGGAAAATGAAGGATGTGGAGAGCCAGCTGGTATGATAACGACTGTAAGCACTGGCCTCAGTCCTTTAGTCAGGGTTCCTTTTCCAGCCACCTCTTCTGAGGGAGTTCAATCAAGCCTCACTGCCCTTTGGATGCAAGTTCTGGAGGACCTGGACACCCCTTACCATTTTCTATCAGATGCTTTTACATTTTCAGCTTCTGCCCTTGTCACATTTCCCTCAAATTCCTGCTTTGCCTGGATAAAGCCAGAGCTAAAGCTTCCAGGTTTGGCTCCCAAATGAAAATCTCTCACTAGCAAGGCTGGAACATCTTCTGCCCTTGCACCCATCTGCATTCTGTGTGCTCTGACTAATGCCTTGCAAGGTCATCAGGTACTGCTCGGTCTCCATCTCCTCCTTCAAGAGATCAGTGTTTGAGCCTCTGAGGTTATTCACTGATTCATGTCGAACTCAGGTACATTCTGCTCAAAACCGTCTTTTATCTTGAGCAACAACAAAACCATTGCAGCAGCCAGTCTGATACTTGGCTGTTGTCAACCAGCCAAAGGGTTTGGCCCATCAGCACTGGCACTGGAGACCAGAAAATAAGAAGAGTTGGAAACAGAGCACCTGGCTTTATTCTCACCATTCTGGAATTTGAATAGCATCCAGTGCCACTTGAAAACAAGCTCCCTTCATGTCACCTCCTTTTTGAGGCTGTGGAGAGGAGGGAGCTGGCCTCTTCTCCCAAATGAGAGGGAACAGGACGAGAGGGAATGGCTTCAAGCTCCGCCAGGGGAGGTTCAGGCTGAATATGAGGAAAAAAAATTTCACAGAAAGTGTCCTTGGGCAGTGGCAGAGGCTGCCCAGGGAGGGGGTTGAGTCACCTTCCCTGGAGGGGATTAAGGGACGGGTGGATGAGGGACATGGTTTAGTGATTGATGGGAATGGTTGGACTTGATGATTCGGTGGGTCTCTTCCAACCTGGTGATTCTATGATTCTGTGATTTTAGATCCATTTCTTAAGAAGAAATATTTACCCGCAGGAGATCCGTTCGTAGCAGGCAGCAATTTCCCCAAATTCGACCTGAACACAGAATCATAGAACAACCAGGTTGGAAGAGACCCATCGGATCATCGAGTCCAACCATTCCTATAAAACACTAAACCAAGTCCCTCAAGACCTCATCCACCCACACCTTAAACACCTCCAGGGAAGGGGAATCAACCACCTCCCTGGGCAGCCTATTCCAATGCCCAATGACCCTTTCTGTGAAAAACTTCCTCCTAATCTCCAACATAAATCTCCCCTGGCGGAGCTTGAGGCCATTCCCTCTTGTCCTGTCCCCTGTCCCTTGGGAGAAGAGCCCAACCCCCTCCTCTCTACAACCTCCTTTCAGGTAGTTGTAGAGAGTAATGAGGTCTCCTCTCAGCCTCCTCTTCTCCAGGCTAAACAACCCCATGGATATCAAGTGTTACTTTGACCACGCCTTTAACCTGAGACTATTTTGATTTCTATCTGATTAACATTACAAGCATTTATTATTTTTCCTTTGGTATCACGTGTTCATATACCCTGTGCCCAGGATGTACAGAAGACAAAGCTCAACCACCTACAACACCTGAGAGCAAACACAGTGTCTGCAGGTTGTGCATCGATGATCCGGTGGGTCTCTTCCAACCTAGTGATTTTATGATTCTATGATCTGCAGTCTAAGAGGAGCAGCACAAATCCACCCCAGCCGACACCCCTAGTCAAAGTCAGAAATGTGTTCCTGGGTGTAAGGGTGAGGAAATTAGTTTGATTTCAGTGGTCAGTGATTTGTTCTTCATTAGACTCGAGGGAGTAACTGTCTGAGCTCCCAGCTCTATGGACTTCAGAGAACCAAATGGTTCTCTACTCAGCACTGGTGAGGCCGTTCCTTGAATACTGTGTCCAGTTCTGGGCCCCTCAGCACAAGAAGGATGTTGAGGCTCTGGAGCAAGTCCAGAGAAGAGCGATGAGGCTGGTGAAGGGGCTGGAGAACAGAACCTATGAGGAGCGGCTGAGAGAGCTGGGGTTGTTTAGCCTAGAGAAGAGGAGGCTGAGAGGAGACCTCATTACTCTCTACAGCTACCTGAAAGGAGGTTGTAGAGAGGAGGGAGCTGGCCTCTTCTCCCAAGTGACAGGGGACAGGACAAGAGGGAATGGCCTCAAGCTCCACCAGGGGAGATTTAGGCTGGAGATTAGGAGGAAGGTTTTCACAGAAAGGGTCATTGGGCATTGGAATAGGCTGCCCAGAGAGGTGGTTGATTCCCCTTCCCTGGAGGTGTTTAAGGGACGGGTGGATGAGGTCTTGAGGGACTTGGTTTAGTGTTTGATAGGAATGGTTGGACTAGAAGATCTGATGGGTCCCTTCCAACCTGGTTGTTCTATGAGTCTATGATTCTATGATTCTATGATCCTGTACACTCCGATTGATCTGACCGTCACCTCGGTATCTCTGGGAAGAAATGAAGGGCTGGGGGTTTGTGTCATCTCTGAAAACAGGATGACAAAGGCTGAGCATTTAGGGTGAAACTTGGCTTCTCCGTTGGGCTCGGAAATCAGAGGGTACGAGTGGTAGGATGGAAAAACCAGCAGGGCTTGGGTTCAGTCCCGGGAAATAACGGAGCAACTTAAATCCACAAAGCAGAGCGTGCAGGTCTTTGCTCAGACCGAAGCACGGGAGCCTCGTCGGCTCTCCCGGCTCACAAAGCTGGTGTGGCCGGCGGGGACACCTCCTTCCCCGGCTCCCCCCCTTCCCGAGGGGTCCGCTCCCGGGGGCACGGAACCTGTTGCTATCTGCCCGCGCTCGTCCGACCCGCCTTTACGCGAGGAGGAGACTTTTACACTGAAGCGCAGGCGGCTCTCCATGATGTAATCTGGGCGATCTCCGCATTTGCAAAGGGAAAACGGGCTCCCGTTGGCCGAGGCGCCGGTCCCCGCCCGGCCGCTCCTCCCGCCGCCCCCGCCCCCGGCGGCCGATAAAAGCCCCGCGGCAGAGGCCGGGCAGCTCCCCCGCTCCAGAGGCGCCCGCACAGGTGAGCTCCGCCGGGCGGAGGGCAGGACGGGGGCTCCCGGTGGGGACCGGGCCGAGGGACCCCAGAGGGACCCCAGAGGGACCCCAGAGGGAGCGGGGTCCGCGCGGAGCGAAGCGGCGCTGACTGCGCTGAGCCCGCCGGTCAGCACCACGGACAGCGACACGGGAATGGGACCGGGAACCGGCAATAGGAAAGAGAACAGGGAATGGGAAAGGGAACCGGGAATGGGAAAGGCAACCGGGACCGAGAACCGGGACCGCGAATGGAGACCGGGAACCGGGACCGGCAGTGGGACCGGGAACCGGGCACTGAGACCAGCAATGGGGACCGGGAACTGAGATCGGGAATGGGGACCGGGAACCAGGTACTGAGACCGGCAATGGGACTGGGAACCGGGAACCGAGACTGGCAATGGGGACTGGGAACTGGAAACCGGGACCAGTAATGGGAACCAGGAGCCGGGACTAGTAATGGGACCAGGAACCTAGAATTGGACACTGAGACCAGCAGTGGGGACTGGGAAACAGGAACCCAGACTGGCAATGGGACCAGGAACCAGGAACCCAGACTGGCAATGGGACTGGGAAACAGGAACCCAGACTGGCGATGGGACTGGGAAACAGGAACCCACACTGGCGACTGGGACTGGGAACTGGGTACTGGGTACTGAGACCAGCAATGGGGACCAGGAACCAGGCACCGAGGCTGGCACCAGGGCCCAGGAACTGGACACTAGGCTCTGAGACAGGAACCAAGGACTGGGAACTGGGCACCGGGAACTAGGCACTGGGACCAGCACCGGGAACTGGGCACTAAGATGAGAACTGGGCATGGTGAACTGGTGGCACTAAGGCTGGCAAAGGGGACCAGGAATTGGGCACTGGAAACCAGGCACTGTGGACTGGGAACTGAGCACTGAGACCAGCAGCAGGAGATGGGAACCAGGAACATGGCACAGGGCACTGGCCGCTGGGAACTGGCACTGGGCACTGAATTGGGTACCAGGGGCTGTGGCAGGAGAGCCAGAGTCTGGCTGCGACCTGGGGCGAGCACTGGCAGCACCAGGAGGGATGCGGGAATGGCTACATGAGTCGGAACCTTCTCCAGCAGTGGAGCTTTGTGCTGAAAAACTCAAAATAATTGGCTTAAAAACGTAGTTGACTGGTAGTGCGAGGGTAAGTCACTCTTCAGATTCTCTAGTCAATAGGAGGAATAGGATCATTCACCATGGGTGCTGTTGAGACTGAATTATTCGATAAATTGTTATTTGAAAATATTTTTCCTTAGTAGTTTGCTCTGTCCGAGGGCTCAAAACACGTCCTGCTCTAGTGATGCTGTAGGGGCCACAGAGATGCTGTAAGCGCCGACAGCCAGATCATAGGGGATTTTTTTCACCCTTAGAAAAAGAATTGAGTGGGATCAAATGAAACAAAATTTTTCCTTTTTTTTTTAATCTTGATAAAACAAAACCCACAAAGCATTGAACCCTGGCTCAAGTAAGACATTTGACCAAAACTGAAATGGAACATTTATTCCTAGATAATTAAATCATGGATATAATTTAGAGAATGAAGAAGATAAAATGTTGAGGTGTTTGGGCACTTTGGGAATGAAGCATTTCACGTTGCTGTTGTCAATGGAAATGATTTGCTGCACTGGGTTTTTCTCCATTTTTGGAAGCTGAGATTGTTCCTTAAACAAATCCCTCTTCATGGAGAACACTCCCCTGGCTCTGTTAAACACAGGTTTAAATACTTTGCTAAACGGAGGCTCAACGAGCACTATGAGCCCAGGCTCAAACTGTCCCGGCCACCTGTCTTCATACCTCTATTTTTCTTAAGTAACGTTGGTCTCTAAGAGCAAAAGGAAACAAGCTGTTCTCCATTTTAAATTCGTATTTACATTTTTTAATTAAATATTTGGTAAAAAATGAAAAACACTTGAAAAGCAAGTTGGCATTTCCTTTAAGGCCTTGGACATACACGCAGCCTGTGGGGATACACATTGTTGTGGGTTGGAACTAGATGGTCTTTAAGGTCCCTTCTAACCCAAACTATTCTATGATTATCCACTCTGAGCAAACACATGGTGGAAACACTTGCCTATGTGCTTCAGCTAGAGAAACAACTATCTCTTATCTATCTATCTATCTATCTATCTATCTATCTATCTATCTATCTATCTCTCTCTAAATCTTTTAGCATCTTCCCTCGGTTCTGTGTCCACACGGTGACTCAGTTGAACTTCCTTCAACACAACCCGATGAGGAGGTTCAGCTTCTGTAGAGTCTTGTCTCTTTTGATAGGAATGGTTGGACTCGATGATCCGGTGGGTCTCTTCCAACCTGGTGATTCTATGATTCTATGATTCTTACATCCGTACAAGGTTTTTCCCCTTAGAAGTTCAGCTGTAAAATAAGGGAAAGAACTCACATTCTGCCTCCCCTGCCCCAACACGGGAATGTGGAAGAACTTGAGGAGAAGCCACAAAATTATATTGCGCCAAATACCTCTTCCTGCTTTTAGGGCTAGATCTCTGCATTCTGGGAAATCACCTAATCAGATCTCATATTTAATATAAAATAATATCAGGACAGATGATATCATAGCCTCAAAGCTAACTGGATTTTGTAGTGAGCAGAGTGTATTGCTTAATCAAAGTCTCATTTCAATTTGTTTAGGGCGTATTTTGTCGCCTTCTTTTTTTTGTTTGTTTTTGCTAGGAATTTTCTGTAGATCTCAAACCAAATTCATCTCGTAGAAAGACAAAGTCCTGTCTGTTTTCCGAGAAATTCTAACATAAAGTCTCTGATGAACTAGGGTTCAGGGTAAGAGCCGAACTTAACTAAATACAATTCCTGGCCCTTGAAGTATTTAGCAAAATGCATAGACTGGAAATCAGTCTGGCAGGATGTTACCTTGCCTGCTGGAAGGAAAAAATTTAAGTTGTTCTAGGGGTAAACATGGTATAGATTTTCATTATTTAATTTTGCCAAAGGCAAGGTCCTCCTTCCCCTTTCCCCCTCCCATCAGAGAGATGGTGTGTTCCAGTCTTGGGGCTGTGTACGCCTTGCACAAATATTTGTCTCTGCGTCGCCTGCCACTCCAGTAATGATCTGCTTTTCCACTGCAATCATGGCATCAGGCTGTGAGGAGCTGGGAGACTGGGAGGTGCTTGGGAATCTCAGCAGGAGAAAGAGAGTGGATTTCAGACGCAAGATCTGCAACAGCTTATGAGGTTGGCTAAACGCACCCAGGTTCTTCTCTCTCTGGCAGAGATTTGTTCCAGCCCAGACACCTGAGCTTGGCAGGCAGAGGCGGGCGCAGCGCCTGCTCCAGACACCTGCCTTCACACATAGTTTTGTGTTCAGTCTCTTGAACACCTGCATTCATGAGCGTTCAAGGTGTGTGTCTGTGTGCGCCTGGCTCGCTGCTGCACTGCGACACGGGCACTGTCCTGCCTGACCGATGTCTGCTCGGGACAGCAGGTGGCTGTGGCTCTGGCTCGGCACTGCAGGATTTGGGTGTGCGACTGAATTGGGGCTGGAGTGAGATCTTAAGGGACAACTCTGAGCAAAGAGCTTGGCTTTTCAGCCCACTGAAATCAGTGGAGTTGTCTCTTTTAAGATACTGAATCCATACCCCTCCAGAGAAACCTATCCCTAGAAAAGAATCATAGAATAACCAGGTTGGAAGAGACCCACTGGATGATTGAGTCCAACCATTCCCAACAAACACTAAACCATGTCCCTCAGCACCTCATCCACCTGTCCCTTAAACCCCTCCAGGGAAGGTGACTTAACCCCCTCCCTGGGCAGCCTCTGACAGTGACCAATGACGCTTGCCGTGAAAAAATTCTTCCTAATGTTCAGCCTGAACCTCCCCTGGTGGAGCTTGAGGCCATTCCCTCTTGTCCTGTCCCCTGTCCCTTGGGAGAAGAGCCCAGCTCCCTCCTCTCCACAACCTCCTCTCAGGGAGTTGGAGAGAGCAATGAGGTCTCCCCTCAGCCTCCTCTTCTCCAGGATAAACACCCCCAGCTCTCTCAGCTGCTCCTCTTCTTCTCCAGCCCCTTCTCCAGCTTCGTTGCTCTTCTCTGGACTCGCTCCAGAGCCTCAACATCTTTCTTGTGCTGAGGGGCCCAGAACTGAACACAGGATTCAAGGAGCGGTGCTGAAAGAAGAAGAAAGAAACCTGCCATGGAAGTGCCATAAGGTCCTGACAAGGGATGCAAAGTGGATGATAAAACTGATGTAGACATCCTGTACAGGCAGGTCTTCCCTCAAAGGTTGTTATGGTCTCATGTGACCTCAAAGTTGGTTAACACCTCTTTAAAACTGAATAAGTTTAGAACAAACATGAGCATCCTAGTGGGATTTATAAAACAAGTCGGCACACACCTCCCCTGAACCTAGGTAGGAGGGGGGTTCCAAATTAATTGGTAAGTTCTATTACAATGATCTGTCTTTAGATACTGAAATATCTTTGTAAATTGTAACCTTAGTAAAATAGATGCTGGGACTTTAGTAAAATTACCTACATTTAAGTCTAGAGACAAAATAGGAAAAGAAAAAGGTAAAAAAACCCAGCTAAGAAACAGTTAATACAATATTCAATATTGATATCTGTGGTTTAGTATCCTAAAGCGGTCCAGATATCTGGAATCTTCAGCACTCGCTGTGATTAAAAGGAATTGCCCTCCAAGCCGCTTTGAAGCTCTGAGACGTAGTTGACTGCTGGCAAACCAGGACTGAGCATGCTTTGTCCTGACTACCACACACAGAAAGCACCCAGCCCAGTTCGGTAGTTACAGGTTTGGCCCCACAACAGGGAAAACCCTTCCTGCCACATTTTCGTTTGTCTCAGGAGAGGCTGAAACGTGCAACTTGCTTGGGACATGTTACACCCCTTGCCTGACCAGGGCATTCCCATCCTACCGTGGTTCCATGCTCACACCTGGACTCCAGGAGCCCTTATTTACACAGACCAGATGGCTCCCGTGAGTTTCGATTGTGAGCTGTGGCCCCTTCCTGGTGGGTAATAAGTATGGAGTTTCTGGTTCTCTCTTGTTTACAAACAAGAGCGCACAGCTGTGTGTGTAGTGCTGCAGCTGAGGATCAATACCAAGATTTTGCCTTCAGCAGCCGTTCGGCTGCCAGGGGAGGCTCTTACAAGGGCTGCCAAGCAAGGATTTTCCTGATGGGTTGCTGATTGACCAGGGAAGGAGCTGGGTGGGTTTTACTGGTGTGATTCTTCGTGCGTGTTTGCAGCGTACGGAGTCAACCTTCTCCCTGGGCAGCCTATTCCAAGGGTCATTGGGCATTGGAATAGGCTGCCCAGGGAGGTGGTTGATTCCCCTTCCCTGGAGGTGTTTAAGGGACGGGTAGATGAGGTGCTGAGGGACATGGTTTAGTGTTTGATAGGAATGGTTGGACTCGATGATCCGATGGGTCTCTTCCAACCTGGTTGTTCTATGATTCTATGATTCTTGCAGCCCTACAGCTACATCACCTGGGTGCAGGAGGCCATCACCTCTTTGGGGCATGGATCACAGAATCATAGAATCATAGAATAACCAGGTAGGAAGAGACCCACTGGATCATTGAGTCCAACCATTCCCATCAAACACTAAACCATGTCCCTCAGCGCCTCGTCCATCCGTCCTTTAAACCCCTCCAGGGAAGGCGACTCAACCCCCTCTTTGGGTAGCCTGTTGTGTTTTGTTCTGTGTCTGTTCAGCACTTAACACAGTCTGTGGCTCAGGCTTGAGGGGTTTATGAAGCGCATCTCGTGGTACATTCTCTGGCTCTGGCGTGTGAGCGCATGGACTCGCAGAAAACCAACAGAGCCTTGCGTGTCCCACTCAGCTGCAGGAGAGAATATGACCTTTTGTTTTAGTTTAACGCTCAAGCTGACTCGGGAATTGTCATCAAACAAAATTCCAGTACCTTACACAATATCAGCCCCACACTTGCAAAAACTTCAGTACTTAACTCCCTCAGGAATCAAACACGTGCCTCAGATTAAGTGCTGAATTGAGGATTAAAGAATGTGTCTGTAATGTTACGCAAAGATCTTCTTTTTATCCTCCGTTACTTCAGGCTCTCAGTCTTCCCAAGTCACATTTAGAAAGAAAACACACCCCTATGATTCTTCCGAAGCATTTTGTGTTTGCAGGTGCCCAGCACGACACATTTCAATGATTTTCAGGGACCTGCCTCTCCATAATCGGTTCCCTTTCAAAGCATCTCGAACACAAACACAAAGTATCCAAAATTGCTGACTTCTTTTGAAATTCTAGAGCCACGATGAACATTCCACCTACCAGATTCCAGCCCAGATGGAAATTGTGGGGACTCAGGCCCCCCAAATCAGAAGCGACAGTCGATGCCTGCTGCCGTAGGATGACAATGCACCCTGCCGTTAAAGCAGAAAGGAGAGCTTCTCTTCAGAAGAAGGAGAAAATTGCATAGTTCCCAGGGAGAACAATTGCAGATCTTTTCAGTTAAACTCACACAATTACTAATGTTGTGGTCTGTAATCCTGTCTAATCAAATATTCTGTTGCTCTGTGTCGACGGTTGAATGTACATGGAGAAATCAATGACACAAAGCAACAGCAAACTTTACTCGGGGCCTCCCTCTTGTTGAGATGTCACCTTCTGGAGGGCAAAGGCTTCAGAAAAGAGCCCAGTGCTGCTCAGAACAGACTCAGTCCTCGCGCTGAGCTTGGCAGAAGCGATGGGAACTTCTCCTGAGCCAGGAGAGCAGAGGACAGTTCAGACAAGCTTCCTCCCAGTGCCCTCATAGCCCCAATGATTAATGAGCTTAGCACTTGCTCAGACTTGCTCAGGAATAATCTATATTCCCAAAGAAGGGAAGGTGCCTCGATCCCATCGCCAAGCGCGTGGTCTGCTCTCGGATCACAGTGTGGGGAGGGATGGAAGGAGAGTGTCTGGCTCTGAGTGCTGCCTGGTCCTCGCAACAAGCACCATCCCCAGCCAAGGGTTGGATGGAGACATGGGCTGGAAAAGAGGACAAGGCTCACTCCCGCCCTGGCTTGGCAAACAGTGCGGCAGGGAACGAGCTGGAAAAAGGCTGCAGCTCTCTGACTTTACTGTGTTGTTGAGGTATGGCGATGGTTTATCATAGAATCATAGAATAACCAGGTTGGAAGAGACCCACTGGATCATCGAGTCCAACCAACAAAAGAGAACAGTTTGGTTGACTTTCCCATCCTGGTCTTAAACCTATTTCTACATAACGTGCCGTGGGTCCCTTTTCTGTAAAAATGGCCGTTGAAATACCCATCTCACAGGGGCACCAGGAGAACAAATGAAGTGCGATTTGTAAAGCTCAGGAGATCCAAGAGCAAATGGAACTAGAGAAAGGAAAAAGGTTATTATCTTGTCATGTTTGGCCTGGGAGGAAGATTATCCATCCATCTTGCCAGACCTATTTATCGTCTTATTTTCTCCTAGCTTATCTTTTATCATCTTTCTAATCTGCTCCGTCTAATTCAGGCAACATTTTATTTCAGCACAACGCTCGCTCCATGCTGATGAAGGCCTGTTGGCAGCAGAGGCATTTTCCATACCCTGACAAGGTGTAGCACAGGTAGGCAGAACAATAGGAGCCAACTAATGAGTTCACAACTTTTCAAAATAAATTAGCTAATTTCTTTTTTTGTCAAAGACAGGCATCGTATTTTTCTGTGAGGGAATAGGTCTGAAAGAACTGCTTTTCTTGCATGTAGACAGAATGGAGTCCGTTAAATACTTAAATATGTGTTTAAGTGGACGTAACATATGAAATAGATTTCTGTGATGGGAAATCCTGGGATGCATCATTTAAAACATGCGAGATTCTAAGATGCATTTGAGGTGGATGATGATTTTCAAATATTGCTATGATTTGGCTGAACTGGCTCTGAGATAAAAATGAAGTTCAAGGGCTTCCAGACCCTTACAGGTTTCACCAACCAAATCACAGCCTGCTGGAGATTTTCCTGAATGCCAAAATCCCTTGCGTTTTTCCTTTTCATCCATAATCAAATGGCACTTTCCCCTCCCTTGTTGCTAGTGAATGCATTAGGGTCTAAACTTTCTAATCTCCCGAGCTCTTTCCTGGAATAGATGCAAGCGGAGCGCTTGGTTAGGGCCAGCCGGGAGGCTGGCAGGGATGATTACCTCCAGGCAGTCTCAGCGGAACGTCCCAGGTTTCCTACAGGCGCAGGCTAATGCGGGACTTGCGATGCTGAACAGACTCCCATTACGGGGCTGGCAATGTCGATGCACAGAGAGCTCCTCGTTAAAATGCACACCGGCGGCTCCAAACTACAGCCGCCCAGTCGGGGCTCATTAACAGCAAAATCATTCCAAGGGACATTGTTTCAGAGAGGAAAGAATTACATTTCTGTCAGGATTAGGTTTTAGTTGCATAGAGCCTGGAGATTTTGCTAAGGATTGCGTTGGAAGTCTGCTTGGACTGAGGCTGGAGCTTAGCTGGGCACCTCGGTGGTGGTTTTAGCTGGGTTAACCTGAGATACAGGCACAGAACCTCTCAGACTCGGACTCTGGTTCATATAGGGGGCACTTTAAAATAAATCTGTATTGAAGAAGCATCTTTACAGGGCATGTGTAGTGCAGAATCGCTCAGCTCTGCCACGGAGCACACTGCTAACGGGGAATCGCTGCCCGTGACAGCACCCGGAGAGCGAGAGGGCTTTGTTCTGTGCTCCCTTTCAGCCGGCACAGCCAGACCTGTACAGCTTCTGAGATGGTGAGGGGCTGCTGTGATGAGGACATCTCAGCCCATTTTAATCAGCAGGTATTAAATAAACAAAAGAATTATCACTAATAGATACAAACGGGTTGCTACGCAGCTTGAGTTCAACTTCCTCGTAGTTGTTTACTAGGAACTACGCACTGGAACACACAAGGCATCTAATGGTTTAGTAATACACCGCGAGTAAACTTCTAATTAGCAGGTCTAAGAGGAGAAGCAGTGAAAAACAACTAGGATGAGTCTAGCAGTCATTGTAGCTTTGCTTTCATGTACGTATAGAGTCTTGCATGAAACACGCTGGTAGCCCTTGTCTCTCCTGCATGTCACTGCTTCTCAGGAATAAGCCTGGTGTCTGTTCATTCAAAGCTCAGCTCTATTTTTAAAATCAACTCTCTCTGAAAGGGCTCTCTTAAAAAAAAAAAAAAAAAAACCCAAAAATTGTACAGCAAAAGGGACAAAATTGCATCTCAACAAAGGGGCCTATCAACCGCCTGTCAATAATGTGCCAAAGGCCAGAACCTGCCTTTCAGGGAGGCTCTGCAGCTTCGATGTGTACTTTGAGAGCAATTAAGGGACGTGAGCAACATGATGATTATCTCATGGGTGACATTTTCAGTGTCTCTTTGGGAAAAGAGAGAGATGGGTTTGAGATGTTGTGATCAATGTTCAACCCAGTCCCACATAAATGGCAAGAGAACATGCGGTGGTCGGGCCTGGAAAGCAAAATGCACAAGAAAAGGAAGGGTAGGGGAAGAGATGATGGCGACTTACGGGCTTTAAAATCCTAGAAACTGAAAGAAGGAAGTGAGAAGGGCACAATCTGAGAAACGAGAATGGGAACAGGCGTCAGGAGGCTGATGGACGTCCAGGGGGGTAAAGGAGAGAAAGGGTTGGGGGGTTCCTGCTGGAGAAGTACAGAAAGTATAAGGGAATGGATACCCCTGAGTGAGGAGAAAGGCCAGAGAAAGTGGCATAGGCTTGTGGTGCTGGTGCAGGGACATATCTCTTGTTGGCTCACCACCAGGGCTCTTCCTTTTCTGGTCCTGGACCCTGTACCATCAGCATTGTCCCAGGCTGAGCTCTCAGTGTGACACACCTCGTCACTTGGTCACAGCTGCCCTCTGAGCCAAAGGACGGAGGAACAGAACATTCCCAGAGACTAAAGCGATGTCTTAGGACAAAATTTCACTTCTCATCACTCTGCTTTTTTTTACCAGCATACCCCCATCAGCGTTGTTTGTCCGTCTGTCCTTCCTGCATCTCTTCTGTCCGTGTGCTGCAGGTGCCGAGCACTGAGCTGAGAGCAGCCGGAGCACACGGAGCAGACTGCGCTGGAAGCAACACCGTGCGGGTGCAGAGACATGACTGCATGTAAGAACCTCAGCCCAGCTCCCGAGGCGCTTTGCATGGTTACTGATGCCCACGGCATGAGAGGAGCCCGGACGCTCAGCCAGAAACACGAGCTGGCTCAGGGGCACAAAAGCAGACGGGCTCAGCACAGACCAACCCGTAAAGGCAGAGCAGGTTCTGTATCGCCCTCCGGCATCGTCACCAGTGCGTGCACGGGGCCAGTACAGAAGCTAGAGCCAAACAGAACAGATGTTGCTTGTACCCAGCTGTTTTGGGGCCAGGCGAAATGCTTCACGGAAAACACGTGTGCAGAAATGCAGATTTGGTTGCTCCATTTCCCCAATTTTGCTGAATTGCTTGTTTAGGAAAACAAACTTAGTTTTGGCAGAAGACATTGTTTAATTTGCTAGTAAACAATCTCTTTCCTGCTTGTCATTTCATGAAAAAAAAAAAAAAACCAACTTATTCAAGCTCCACCAGGGGTGGTTTAGGCTAGAGATTAGGAGGACGTTTTTCACGGAAAAGGTCATTGGGCATTGGAATAGTCTGCCCAGGGAGGTGGTTGATTCACCTTCCCTGGAGGGGTTTAAGGGACGGGTGGATGAGGTCCTGGGGGACATGGGTTAGTGTTTGATGGGAATGGTTGGACTCAATGATCCGATGGGTCTCTTCCAACATGGTTGTTCTATGATTCTATGATTTTGAGCAAAAGCAAAATGATTTTTTAAATATCTGGAGATCTTCCCTGTCCCAAGTGGGTGACATTTCCATGACCCTTTTCCATGGGTGCACGTATCGGCACATGGAAGCATGCAAATAGCTTTCTGTTTCCACCACCATTTACACACAAGTGCTTGCCCACGCGCTGCACAAACAATTCCAAGTGGATCACACAGACGTAAGCGTCTGCTCGCCATTCTCCCGGCTTGTCTTTTGAAAAGCATCTTAATAATAAAAAGAACGTTGTGTTACTAGTTAAACATTGGGAATAACTCTTCGTTGTAGGCAAACTCTGCTAAAGACAGACATCAACGTGCACGTTCGCTCTGGAGGAATACCCCGGGGTCCTGGCAGAAGGCATTAACAGTGAATTTCTCCGCTGAGCTGCGATGGGAAGAGTACGGAACGGAAAAGAAGGTAAAGTGGTTAAAAACAACTCCAATGTGTAGACCCCCAGTCTCCCACAGAATTCTTTGGAGATGCTGAGCGCTTCGCTTCTGAAAATTTTTACTTGCAAGCAGAAAGAACGCTTTAGAAGCCCAGTTGAGACTCTTGGGTTTTTTTAAAACTGTCCATAATCTTTTTTCCAGACCAGGTTGCTGCCCTGATAATTACTCCAGCTAATGGCTGGGTCTTTCTTCCTTCATCAGCAGTTTTGCTTTTTGTTAACACAAGCAGAGAGACCATGAAGAAACAGTCTCAGGAAGGGTGCAGGCTGGCAGCAATGCTGTCATCTGACTCGAGAGAACTCAGACATAGGCATAATCCTCATGAAAATCCATCTCCGCCCTCCCAGCAGACCCTGGTGAGAGCCCTTGAAGTGGTAATTAAAATCTATTGAGTGGGAACCGCACCTGTTTAGAGAGGAGAGAGCAGTACAGGCGCACAAAGGGAGATGAGCAGCACGGAGAGGGAGAGCAGGAGAGCAAAGCTGATGGAGGTGGGGAGGAACAGGAGTGGAAAGAAGGAACAAAAAAAAAAAAAAAGTGTTTGTTGGAGAAGTCAATCCAATAAGCTGTGCATTTCCCATCCTTCCTCTTATTTGCTTCCCGCGCCCCTGCACGCGCAGCCAGCTTCTCCCGGCTCTCACACCCACTGATGGAAACTCCAGGGGGTTTTCCCAACCAGCCTGAGTCCTGGACCAGCTGCTCTCCTGGTGTAAATCAAAGGAGTTTCACTCCCATCCTTGCAGACTCACTAGACTCACTCATTTGTGAGCTGAAGCTCTGTCCTAGCCGCCCTCATTAAGAGGCACTGGCTCCTCAGGCCAGCAGCCAGGACATGCCAGTTCTTGTCTTTTCTCCCTAGAAGAGTGCATGTCCCTTTGTGTTGGCTTTGTCACCCCTGTGCAAATCCTACAGCATCTGGGAGGAGAAATTAGACATTTCTAGGTTTTGGCAGATGCGTCTGAGCGCAGAGCCTAGGCAGAAACTGAGGGTAGTGGAAGAAATTAGAGAGGTGTGATGGCTGTCAGGCTGCTGGGTCTGCACACATGCCAAGCCCCTAAATGTTCTGAACCAGTGGACCCGCTGACCCGAGGACCACAGCCAGGGAACCACTGCTGCATCCAGTGGATTGACACCAGGCATCCCGACTCGAGGGCTAAATTCCATCGTATCACAGGGACAGGGCACTTCTGGGAGCTCCCGTAGACCAGCGCTGCCCTGTGCCCCTGGGTAACAGCACCGTTGCCCTGCTGATGGCACAAACCAGCAGATCGAGCAGTGGTGAGACATGGAAAGGACACATGAAGTGGCAGAGGGAAACCCTCCAAGTGTGTGAGGAGGAGAGTAAGAGAGAGAGAGGACGTTCTTTGGTGTAGAAATCTGGACTGCCCTAGACCAGAGAGACAGAGCTCCAGCACTGCTTAGGGATCTCAAAATTGTCGCCCTGAGCCCCACAGACTGATAGCAGGAATCCCAGCTCCTCTTACCATGATCCCAACTGTATCTCTGATGCCAGTAAACAGGGCTCCGTACTGTTTGCCCTCCTGGGAATTTCAGATGAGGCGGTAAAAACTGAGTCTCAGACCTTGGCAATAGCAGTTTCTCATAGAAGTAAATAACCGTCCCTTTCACTCCACATACGCACATGCTCTGCTGAAGCCAACCTGTTTCACCCTCTTCATCTACCCTAGAGAGGAGGGAGCTGGGCTCTTCTCCAAAGTGACAGGGAACAAGATGAGAGGGAATGGCCTCAAGCTCCACCAGGCTGAGAATTAAGAAAAAAATGTTCACAGAAAGGGTGATTGGGCACTGGCAGAGGCTGCCCAGGGAGGGGGTTGATTCACCTTCCCTGGAGGTGTTTAAGGGACAGGTGGACGAGGCGCTTAGGGACATGGTTTAGTGTTTGATAGGAATGGTTGGACTTGATGATTTGGTGGGTCTCTTCCAACCTGGTTATTCTATGATTCTATGATTCTGTGATTAGAGATGCCTTCTGTTCTGCATGCCATGCATTGGCAAAGGTGCTGCAGCCACACAGCAATCACTGCGATTCTCTGTGTGCCCCAGCAATCAACTGGACTACACCAGGATTCCTGGGGTGAGAATGGAAGAGGAAGGAGCTTCATGCTGAGAGCACCTTGAGGCTGAGCTGAGCAGATAATTCAGGCAGAATAATTTGCCTGGTGTTTGCAAATGTTTCTCTCTCACTGGACTTGATGGCAGCTACTCCCCCAGGAGTCCCTGACCTTAACACTCTGCAGGTGGCCTGGGCTGGCTGACACAAACCACAGGACTTTTTTCCCATTCCCTGACTGTCAGAGCATGCAACAGTTGTGGTGTAAATGTTGTTGCATCTGCTTTCTACAAACACTATTAGCAATGCCTCTCCCGACGGCTGTGCCAGGAGCTGCCTCCTTGGGAGTGAAGATAGAAAGGAACAGGCATTCGGCAAAAGCCAATTCCTTTGGCTGTTATAGATGGGATTTTCAATTAGTTTGGTATTGGATCCAGTCGTTCAGCCACAAAGATAGACAGGTATCTCTGGACACTGAGCCAACCTACCAGCCAGGTCCTATCTTAGGGAGAGATTAATTTTTGCACTGACTGCAAAGGGAGCTAACACGACTCACTCAACACCGAAAGCCTAATTGTTAATTGGTTGAAGTTACAGAAGAACCATCCCTAAAATACCTTGCTTGCCTCCTAAATTCTAGTCTCGTGCAGTAACAAAACCATTGGATAGATGGATACCATGTGGTAGATTGCTTCATTTCAGTCTTTTTGCTCCCAAACACTCCTCTCGTTTTTTCCTTTGAGCCCTCCTGTTCCTCTGCCTTTTTCTCTTTCCACCTCCTCTCTGATTGCTGAGCAGCTTTTTGACTTTTCCATCAATAAGTCTAAAGAGCATTTGAACCTCTCTGTTTCCCCTTCTCTCCTCCCTCCGGTTCCAAGTCAGGCAAGCTCATCGATCAGAGGAGCTCAGGAAATATCTGGTGTTTTGTTGTCAGGATGATAATAACATTGCAGTTGTGAATGGGCTGCTGCAGGCCTGATCAGGGACACCTGCAGGGTTTGTTTAATTGCATTTAATGACAAATCCTATACAGAGGAGCATTGCCAGAGAGATTTATTATCCACCAAAGAGGCAAAGCACAACAGCTCAAAATATAATTTGCACCGAGCATTTTTCCCCCTGCCTCTCTTTAAACCATGGTAATAAATAACAACCCGGGTAAAGTGGGCAACACCAGCCTGAGAAGGAGGTGAGGGCAGAGGACAGAGATGGAAACCAAAGGAAATAACAGCAATAAGGCCACAGTGTTCTCTCTGCCATCCCTGTGGTCTGGTATATAGGAAATGCTGTTTGTTTAATTTACAGCCTGGAAGTGCAGCTGGGGATCTCTCCGTGATGAGGCAGCCTCTTCAAAGATAGCTGGAGGCAAAGCTCTTGAGTCCCCTCTCTTGCTAACCAGGCTTTTTTTCCCCTATGTTCTGTAGCTAAGTATAGATCCTATCTATATAAACGATTACAAGGAAGCCTCTCGGCGCGTGGGGTTCATCCACCACAAGGAGCCGTAAGCTTCTACATTGCTGAAATCTCTGGGACAAACTCCAAGTGGCAGATCCCATCCTGAAAAACACTGCACTGAGAAAGATGAATCTGTGGAGACGACCACGCCATCTGAGGTCTAGACAAAAGTCTCTCACACCTCTCAGCCTTGAATTTATGTTTTCTACTAAGTACCTCGCTCCATAATGGCAATGGACGTGTGCAAGGATAGCAAAGGACCTCACCCCATGCTCAAGCTGAGCACTTACTTCTTCTATCTTAATTTTACACACGATTTCCTAGTAACAATTTGTGGCAAATCCCTTCCTGGACCTGGTGTGTCCCTGTGCTGGGCAGCGTCACAGTAAAAAAGGAACTGGAAAGCAGTCTCGCCACCTGAAAGCAAGGTCCAGGTTAGCCCTTCCCAAACCATCTTTCTCTCTCTCGAGTTCATTCATCTTCATGATTGTTCTCCCTTCTAAATACCCTTGACAGAAGAGGGAACTGTGCTGGGTAGCTGATTTCGAAAATTTGTCTGGCCCCTCAAGTGTTTTCATTTAAGAGCTCTCTGAGCAGGCAGAGAGGGAGATACATGAAAGCTCAGAGGAAATGCTGCAGTTTAGGAAACCAAAGCCCAGGCCAGGCTGGAGTGAGTAAAGCTGTATTCGTGTGAGCGAGGAGCCCGTCCTCGCTGCTCTTCCACTTCATATTCAGATTAAATGTTGCCCTTTAAAGGGTGCACCCCGGGGAGTTCAAGGGTGACAGCGATCTCGTGTAGGAAAACATCCCCCTTCTGCAGTGTTTGGTCTCTGCTTCAACGCAGGTAGCAGTCAGCAGTTGGCAATGTGATTACACAAACACGGTGTAGGGTGACACCTGGATGGCAGCTTTATCTGATTTCCGGGACAATGCGGTATCGCTAATACCCCTGTTCAATGAGACCACCTGGACCTCTCCCGCTATCGGTTCAGCTATCGCAAACACACTCACTACCTAGGCCAGCACAGCGGGCTCTTATCTCCTGAGCAGCACAAATCCCCAGACTGAAACTGCCCATCTGGAGTTTGATTAAGGTGTCCACAGAAAACACATATGTTAAAGAAAAAAAAATAGAGGGGGAGGGAGGGACTGGACTGCTCTCTGTGAGCTTGCACAGGGCACAGCCTCCGCCAGCAGCAGCAAACCCTCTCCTCTGCTGAACGCTTTCTCCCCCTGTGAAAGGAGCCTTTCACCGTTCCGTGGAGCTGGGGCCGTTGAAGGATACCTTTGTTTCTTTCCCTTTTACATCTGCTTACAGGAGGACATTTATCAGGCTCAGATGGAAGACGGGAGGGATGCTGTTCTTTGTCTGCTTCCAGTGGCTGAGGTAAGTAAGCCTCACTCGGACAGCAGCGGTCGAAAGGAATAAAGTAGGATCCTTTCCATGGATGTGAGCCAGCATTGTCCTTTCACACCATAATGCCTGCCATATGTGGGGTATTAACAGAAAAAAAATCGGGGTAGTGGAAGCAAAGTTAGGCCTGGGGTGAAATAAAGATTGCTCATCAACAAATTCAGAGAGAAGGAAATGGCAAAAAGGTTTTGGTTTTCGTGCTTAAATCAGTCTCTCAGTAGGATTCCAGGAAACTCAGCACTATCATTATCTTTTTCTTTGCTAACCGATTCCTTTTCTCCAGCATTCCCAAGTATATGTTGCACTTGCTTATTTTAGTCAGACCGAAATACAGCCGAGAGATAGACGGGTTGACAGAGCTCTCCTGGAGAAGTTTATCATGGGGTGAGGAAAAAGGAGCCCCTGCTGAGCCCTGATATCCCTGAAAAAAACATTATCCATTTTTTTATAGGCATATACAATCTCCTGAGTGAGAAAATGGAGCAGAAACTCACAGGTACAGTCACAAAATCAGACAGATTGCGAGACTGGACATGGCCTCACAAAGAACAGTGTATTTTTACATTGTTAAGGGCAGCATCCATCCCTGAAATGAGAAACAAGCGCTAAAGAATGAGAACAACTGAGGACGGATCACAGCAGACAGCATCCCAGAGGATGTCCCTGCGGAGGAAGCGCTGCTCTCGGTGGTCTGGCTCTGTGTGGAAGACTAGTGATTTTGTTGTTCTGATGTACAAAGGTAACAACAAATCATAGCCTGCCATACAGCACAGACCTGCTCCTCGCAGCAGCCTGCCTGCCCAGGACAGTCGCCTCTGCCCTGCAGCCACTCCGGACCCAAAAGCTGGCACAGCAGCACCCCAGAGCTCGTGACAGCGCTGTCTGCAAGGTGAACAGTCCACCGACCTCCAGATCTCAGTGCTTTGCAGTTTACAAACAGTCCTTGGGGCAGTCAATAACATCCAGGTTCTCAGCGGGTCCTACTGCTTCGTTTGCAGCATTGAAGAGGTTCAGTTTCCTATGCGTCCATTGACCTGCTGCAACCTCTTACGCCTTTGCCTCGTTCGGTGCCCCTGTGAAAGGACACCTGGTAGGCAGATGGTGTAATTCTCCATCCATCTAGAAGTCTGTGTCCCTCATCCCCTTTGTCTTTGAGCACTTTATTCCAGTGCGACCCCTATGAGGCAGCTGGGAGAGCTGGAGGGGACAACTTGCCAATAGACAGAGGGAATTGGTGGCTCCGTGAAAGCAAACGGAGCCTAAAGCTTAGATCCAAAGCTGATGCCCTTGCTACCTTGCAGCTTTGTCTTTCCAAACTGGGAGAAGGGGGGAACCAAAGACACTGTTGCTGTTATCACCTTGGGTAATCTGCGAGGCAGGAGCAGAGCGATGCTTATCCCGGGAAATCTCTTGCCAAAAGAATTTAACCACTGTACGGATTGCTATCCTTTGATGATGCATGAAAAGAAAGATCCACGTCTGAGAAGCAAGACCGACTCATGCTCCCCTCTCTTTTACTCCCCCACTGATAAATTAATTCCACAAAAACTTAGAGGGCAGCAGTGCAGCCATTAACATTCACATTGCCAGGCTGGTGTCTAAACCAAACTATATTGGCTTAGTGTTCCTCAACACGCCTCTCCTGCTTGTTCGTCTTCAGCAGCCTGATCAAAATCCTCCCTTCCAGGTAGCTGTGGCCCCGTGCCCTGTGTAAGCACAGAAAATAATGTCATCACAAGCCGTAATGATGAAGGTAGTTATAGGAGAAAAGCCCCTGCAGCAAGCTGGGTATTGGGTCATTGTTCCTGCTAATGTCATGGTGCCATTTCTCACTATTTTTAGAATTGTTCCCTTTGAACAGCAAATCTCTCCTGTAGTGGCTTAACTGTATGGAAGATCCTATCTTCACTGGGCCTAGCAGCAAAAAGCTGCCTTCCTCTGACTTCTGGAAATCAGGCAAACCCCTAAAAGCCCAAGAGATTGGTAAAAACTTGGTATACAGCTGCCTGTAAACCTAAATTTAAACTTTGTAAACATGAGGCTCTTAACTCAGCCACCCGCTAACACTTAAGGCAGCAACAGGCTGGGCACAACGACCTTGCTGAAACGTTTGCAGGCATCTGAATTATCCATCGTGGACTTTATTCTTACATTTTTATATGCTTTTGGCACTCTTAGTGGATCCAAACTTCTCCACATCTTGAGGGATAAGATGTGGAACAATGGCTTAGGAATTCTCAGATCTTTCATGCTAATAATGTTCCAAATTGTATATCTGAGAGCGTTTCTCGTTACCTGCTCTGTACTTGATGGTTGTCCCTGACACCTTAGCGCGAAGGGAGGCTCTTTGGCTTTGGTTGCCCTGTAAGCACAGAAAATGCAACCTCTAAATTCTGACTGCACTCTAAATAAGCCAGGCAGGTACAGAACAGTTATTATTCCCAAGTTATTGGCAGGGAAAGAAGACTCAGGAAGATTAAATGACCGGCCCAAGGTCACCAAAGGAGCCTCCAGCAAAGGTGAGGTCTCAGCTGAGATTTCTTCAGTCTCTGCCCAACACTTTAGCCATCCATTCACTTGCTTTTTAAGTACCCTGTCATTGCTGTGAAGAAAATTACACAACTCCTCCAGCAGCCAGCACTGTGTAATTCCGCTTGTCTGAAAGGGAATACGAAATGGCAGTTTCAAAAAAAATTAACCCTCCTGCCACACAATCTGGCAGTCCTGTCAAAACGTCTCATTTTTTATCTCCTCTCCCTCCAGTGGGTATTTAATTTCCCTCTGTATTCTGCGAACGCTGGCTGGGACTTTATCTGCATTACTCTGCCAAACCATCACTGGAGTCTCCTGGGCCTCATGGAGGGCATTTCTGTCGATGAGGGATGTGAACATTTTGAGCCTTTCGTTTCCATCCCAGGGGTTCAGATCATAGAATCAGAGAATAGCGTGGGTTGGAAGGGACCTTAAAGATCTTCCAGTTCCAACCCCTCTGCCATGGGGGTGTCTTCATCACCCTGGTGCCCTCTTTTGGGACACTAAGTCTTTCAGTGGTGACCTCAATAAGAGAAGCCAAAGGAGAGAGAATTAAGGAGACACAGGAATCTGATCAGGACAAACCAGGGTGGCTCTGGCTTCTGCATCTTGCAACAAAGTCAAAATCCTGCTCAGACCTTTCAGGTCCAGGCAAGCAGCACAGCCGGCCCCAGACTTGGCTCTTTGACTTCCCAGACCAAGGAATCCACTCCTGCCTGGCTTGGGGGTGAGGGATTGAGGCTGGGGTACGTTTTGTATTCTTGGATCCACAGGGACAGGCTGTTGTGACTCTGCTCCTTGTGCTCTTTATTCTCTTTCTTATTACTAAGCAATGTATTTATAGGAAAAAACCCATTTTCAGCAGCTGCGCTTCCACCCTGTGATATTTCCGACAGCCTGTCCCAGAAGCGGGAGCAGGCTCTGATGTCAATTTGGGACCTAAAAAGCCTACCTGGTGTTCCGTTGAATTCCATATGCATTCTGCGGAGGGGAAATTAATAGGAAGCTTTAGTTAATAGGTACTTCAGATAAAAGCATGAGCACATCCGATCACCATAGCAACACAAAGGGGCAGCAGGGAGTGGAAATGTCACCGTGTTTGCGCCTTGACCTGGCACACAAACAGCCCGAGCGCGGTGGATCTCGCACAGGGATGTTCCCGAGGTGGGATGGAGGTGTGCACTGGGACACAGCTGCTCGATAGTAACAGGACACCCACGGAAGGCTGACACGTTACCATTCAAACGCACCACATTGCTGACAGCGTTTCATGTATGAGAACACGGCGCTGAGCTGTGTGTGTGCGGAGGGGACACGGGAATGCTCCCACGCAGCAAACATCCCGGCACATGCAGCCGCTCCTCCCAGCCCCACGTGTGGGAAGCTGCACTCGCACAGCAGGGATGAGCTGGAGATGCTCCAGACACCTTCCTTCCTTTTCAAGAGGGAAGATGCTGCGTCCCCAAGAGCATCAGACACACGGGTGACACATTCGGATCGCAGGTGGGATTCCTGCCATGGACACTCCGGCTCTTGGGAACGTGGAGCACCTGCCGCTCCCCCCGCCCCGAGTTCCGCAGCTGCTGAAGTGAGAGTGAGGCCCACGCTGTCTGTTGTGCAAAAAGCAGTTTCTTAGCAACAAAAATTATATCCTGTGTGAAGGCAACACGCATTAGCAGCATAATCCTAGGTAATTCCAGACAGGACCTAAGTGGGCGGATGGAGAGATGGACTGAATAGTAACAACGACAGACAGAATAATGGAAATAATGAGGCAAACCTTATTTCCCTGGAAAGGAGAAGCAGCAGCTATAAATAAAATAAATCAGGAGAAACCCTGCACCAATTCCCCGTATAAAGATTAGAGCCACTTAAATTCAATTTATGCCCTAAAAATAGGTTCCGGTAGCTGAAGCTTCGCTCATCCAGGCTATTTATTGCCATGCACGCTCCCTCGCTCCAGCACTGTGTGATCACTCAGGCTCCTAAAGGCCTGGAAACCAGGTAAAGTGGAACCTGTGAACCCCCCATCCCTGGGAATGGGGCGGAGTGGTTCCTGAGAGGCCTGGGGACTGGGTAGAGTGGATCCAGTGAACCCCAGGGACCAGGCAGAATGAATCCCGTGAACCCCAGGGACAATGCAGAGTGGACCCTGTGAATCTCCGCATCCCTGGGACTGAGCAGAGTGGAACCTGAGAGCCTTGACTCCCCAGGTACCGGGCAGAGTGGATTCTGTGAACCCTGAGGACTGGTCAGAGTGGATCTGGTGAACCCCCCTCATCCCTGGGACTGAGCAGAGCGGAGCCTGAGAGTCCTGGGGACGAGGCAGAATGGACCCCGTGAACCACCTTCATCTCTGGGACTGGGCAGAGCGATACACAAGAGCCCCAGGGACCGAGCAGGGTGGATCCAGTGAATCATAGAATCACCAGGTTGGAAAAGACCCACTAGATCATCGAGTCCAAACATTCCCATCAATCACTAAACCACGTCCCTCAGTCCACCCGACCCTTAAACCCCTTCAGGGAAGGTGATGCAATCCCCTCCCTGTTCCAGTGCCCAGTGACCCTTGCCGTGAAATATTTTTTCCTAATCTTCAGCCTAAACCTCCCCCTGGAGGAGCATGAGGCCATTCCCTCTCCTCCTGTCCCCCGTCCCTTGGGAGAAGAGCCCAGCTCCCTCCTCTCCACAACCTCCTCTCAGGGAGTTGCAGAGAGCAATGAGGTCTCCCCTCAGCCTCCTCTTCTCCAGGCTAAACACCCCCAGCTCTCTCAGCCGCTCCTTCCAGTGAACCCCCTATCCCCGGGACTGAGCGGAGCACAAGAGCCCCTGGGATCGGGCAGGGTGGGTCCAGTGCACCCCTGGGATCGGGCAGGGTGGGTCCAGTGCACCCCTGGGATCGGACAAAGCGGTCTCGGCTGCCGCTGTTGGAGGTATTGGTGGGGGGGGGGGGGGGGGGGGGCGCTGTCTCCGCGCGCTCCGCAGGCGCCGCTCCCGTTATGCCCCGCGCGGGCGCCATTTCGCCTCGGCCGCGGCCCGAGATGGCGGCTCCGCGGCGGAGACGGCGGCGGCGGAGGCGCTGCTGAGCGAGGAGGAGGAGGAGGAGGTGGGAGGCGGGCAGGCCGGCAGCGCCCCGGGCGGGGGCCCCGCGATCGCCATGGACCTGCGCACGGCCGTGTTCAACGCGGCCCGCGACGGGAAACTGTCGCTGCTGCAGCAGCTGCTGGGGAGGCGCAGCCGGGCCGAGCGGGAGGCGCTGACGGCGGGCGCGGGGGCGGCGGGGACGCCGCTGCTGATCGCGGCCAGGCACGGCCACCTCGACGTGGTGGAGTTCCTGCTCGACCGCTGCGGGGCTCGCGTCGGGGAAGGCGGCGCCGTCTGCTTCGACGGCGAGACCATCGAGGGGGCTCCTCCGCTCTGGGCCGCGGCCGCCGCCGGCCACCTGCACGTGGTGCGCAGCCTCCTGGAACGAGGCGCCTGCGTCAACCAGACCACGGTCACCAACTCGACGCCGCTGCGAGCCGCCTGCTTCGACGGCCACCTGGACGTGGTGCGCTACCTGGTCGGGGAGCGCGGGGCCGATCTGGAAGTGGCCAACCGGCACGGCCACACCTGCCTGATGATCTCGTGCTACAAAGGGCACCGGGAGATCGCGCGTTACCTGCTGGAGAAAGGGGCCGACGTCAACCGCCGCAGCGCCAAGGGCAACACGGCCCTGCACGACTGCGCCGAGTCCGGCAGCCTGGAGATCCTGCAGCTGCTGCTCCGCTCCAAAGCGCGCATGGAGAAGGACGGCTACGGCATGACTCCCCTCCTCGCCGCCAGCGTCACCGGCCACACCAACATCGTGGAGTATCTCATCGAGGGAGGCCTGCGGCGGGAGGACGAGGAGGAGGGCGGCCGCAGCGGGACTCGTGTCTCTGCCGGGAGCCGTCAGAGGTGCTGCGGTGCTGGCGAGGAAGCGTCTCGGGGCTGCGAGGTAGAGGGGTGCGAGCGATGTTGCGCCTCGGCCTCCGGTCAGGATGAGGAGCAGGCCCCTCACGTGTTCTGCAGCCGAGAAGCTGCCGTGGAGGCGCTGGAGCTGCTGGGCGCTACGTTTGTGGATAAGAAACGCGACCTTCTGGGAGCCCACAAGTACTGGCGGAGGGCGATGGAGCTTCGGTGCGAGGGAGGGCGGTACCTGCCTAAACCTGAGCCCCGGCAGCTGGTGTTGGCCTACGACTATTCCCGGGAAGTGAGTTCGTTGGAAGAGCTAGAAGCCTTGATCACTGATCCGGATGAGATGCGCATGCAGGCACTGCTGATCAGAGAGCGCATCTTGGGGCCTTCCCACCCAGACACTTCCTACTACATCCGTTACCGAGGGGCGGTCTACGCTGACTCCGGCAACTTCGAACGCTGCATTAACCTGTGGAAGTACGCGCTGGACATGCAGCAAGGCAACCTGGAACCTCTGAGCCCCATGACCGCCAGCAGTTTCCTTTCCTTTGCCGAGCTCTTCTCTTACGTGCTTCAGGACCGCTCCAAAGGCACTTTAGCCACCCAGCTGGGCTTCTCCGACTTGATGGGAGTGCTGAGCAAAGGCGTCCGGGAGGTGGAGAGGGCCCTGGTGCACGGCAAGGACCCTATCGCCGACTCGGTGCAGTTCACCAAGACGCTGGCCATCATCCTTCACCTGGTTTTCCTGCTGGAGAAGGTGGAGTGCACGCCGGAGCAGGAACACCAGAAGCGCCAGGCCATCTACCGCCTGCTGAAGTGCTGTCCCCGCGGCAAGAACGGCTTCACTCCCTTGCACATGGCCGTGGACAAGGATACGACAGCGGTGGGACGTTACCCCGTGGGCAAGTTCCCGTCGCTCCACGTTGTGAACTTGCTTCTGGAGTGTGGGGCTGACCCAGACAGCCGCGACTACGACAACAACACCCCGCTGCACATCGCTGCCCGCAACAACTGCCCGCTCATCATGAGTGCCCTGATGGAGGCGGGAGCCCACATGGACGCCACCAATGCCTTCAAGCAGACGGCTTACGAGCTGCTGGATGAGAAGCTTCTCACCAAGAGCACGATGCAACCCTTCAACTACATCACCCTCCAGTGCCTTGCTGCTCGCGCCCTGGACAAGCACAAGATTCCCTACAAGGGTTTCATCCCCGAGGAGCTGGAAGCCTTCATTGAACTGCACTAGGGCAGGAGAGCCGAGGTCCCCAGCCTTTCCCCCTTGCCTCTTCTGCCCTGTAGAGGCAGCGCAGCCTGAGCTCTCGGGCTGTCCTTGCTGCGGTGCCAAAGGCTGTTGCTGCGCTGAGACGGGCTGCCAGCTTTGTCCCCGTCTGTCACCATCCAGCTGGTGTGTGCAGGGTAGGGCAGGAGGAGGCTGGAGAGCTCGTGGCTGTCCTTCGTTGCCGTCATCTTCAGGTACCAGGTTTCTCCAGTGCCCTGTGCCCAGAGAAGGCCGCAGCCCCTGCCTTTCGCCATCCCAACCGCCTTGTCCTGAGCAGGAGAGCAAGCAGAGATTCCCTGGGACCTGCTGTCTCTCCAGTTAGTGCTGCATTAACTCAGTGCTAGGCTTTGGAGCAGCTACAGTTCACACACGTGCTCTAGCCTTTCCCGTCCCAAATCCCAAACAGAGAGGCCTGCGAGTGAGGAATAAACCACCTCCCAGTGAATTCCTTCCCCACCTCTCCCAGATTTGATGCAGAGTATGACAGCTGAGCGGCTAGTGATCTGCCAAGGTAGTTGCCCATCGTGGTGGTCGGGCTGGGTATGCTGAGGATGGGTGTTTTTCTTGGTTGACCAAGTAGCAAGCGCTGTTAAAGGCCTGGGATGTCAGTGATTGTGCGTAAAGCCGGGTTACTTTTTCTCTTTTAGAGCCAGGCCCTATCTATGCTGCAAGACTTCTTCAATCCTGTAAGGTGTAGTTAAAGTCAGTTCTGGTTAAACAGCTTCGTAGGTGTTGGGGTTTATGAATGGGCAGGGAAAACTAGCTTAAAAACAAAATACTGGTGTGGCATTCAGCCCTCAGCTTACCCTTTTTGCACACGTTCAGCCTCTTCCTCACATGGAGGTCCTTGAGCTCTGAGGGTTGGCAGGAATTGGGATGCACAGGGTGGGTTACGGCTGCGTTTGGGAGCCAAACCAGCCCTTGGAGCCAGCGCTGAGGTTGTGCTGCTGCAGCCCCTGTGGGACAGGAGGTGCCTGCGGGGTGGGTGGTGCTGGGGCTCTTAAAGGAGGTGAGTGTTGGTGGCTGTTTGAACACGGGTGGCCTGGCTGAAGGTGCAAGAAAGAAGTGAAAGTTCTGGGTGCCTTCTTGTCCTGGGGTTTGTGAGCATCCGCTGGCGGGCTCTGAACTATCCCGATCTGAACACCTACACGGAGTCGGTCATTGGCATCTAGTTTTGGCGTTTGATTCCTTTTGCCACTGCGCTGAGGATGGTGCTACTTCGAGGACTGAACTTGAAATCTCGTTTGGCTCCCGTTCGGGCAAACTCTTTTCTCTAATTAGGATCTGCGTACAACCTGCGTTTCTCTAAAACCGTAGTCTCGGGGTAGGTTTTGCCTCCGCTGGTGGGATCCTCGGTGTCGGTAAACAGGACGCTGTGCCAGCAGCTATCGTCCTGCAGGGGAGCGGCTGGACTTGGCAGCCGGTGGCTCCGTTCTTGGCCCTGGGCAGAGCAGAGGGCGCAGCTCGAGGGGAAGCGGCTGCCTCGGAGCTTTGGGAAAGGTCATGACCGTGCGAGCAGAGGCCCCATAAACAACCAACCCACTACGCGCTGCTGCAGCTTCTCTACTTGTATTTATCAGCCAGCACATCCTTACGCCTCAGTAATCCGATGCTCTCTGCCCCTTAAAGATATTGTAGAGCTGCTGTTACATTTTTGCAGTGTTAACTATAACATTTATTTGTAAAGCAAAGAGGTTTAACTCCTGTTGAGCTGTAAAGTGCAGAGCTAGTTTAGCTGCATTCTTTTTTTTTTTTTTTCCTCCTGTTGGCTGAAACCTGAACTAAACTGCAGGAATGGGATTTGTTAATTTGCGAGCTGATGAGTGCTCTTTAACTTTAAATAATAAACCAAAAAATGGCTGCTAGAACACGAGTGCCTCGGTCTTACTGCTGGGGAGCCTCCTCTTTGCAGCTTGTTTCCTGGGTTTGCAGCTTCTCTCTGTGACGCTGGGATTGGCTCTCCTGGCAATAAAGTCTCCACTCCTGGTTCCTTTAGAATCATAGAATCATAGAACAACCAGGTTGGAAGGGACCCATCGGATCTTCTAGTCCAACCATTCCTGTCAGACACTAAACCAAGTCCCTCAAGACCTCATCCACCTGTCACTTAAACACCTCCAGGGAAGGTGACTCAACCACCTCCCTGGGCAGCCTTTAGGAGGGCACAAGTGAGAATCCACTGGGGTTTTCCTGAAGTCTGTGCCTATTGCCCTTCCATGAACATCTTTGGAGCCTCCTGATGCTGTGAGGTTGGAGCCTGGAGCACAGAGGGGTGCGGTGTCCACGTTCCCCGTGTTCCTAGAGAAACTGGGGAAGAACAAAGGGGTCATGGGCTCGTGTGCATCTGCCTCCTAAGTGTGGGCCCTGGTGGTAAAGTTTCCACGATGAGCAACATCACAGAGGGCCCTGAAAACGTGGAATGAGCCACCTTGTGACGCAGTGAGAGTTGGGCTGTGGCTCTGGGGTGAAAGCTGCTCCCAGTAACCTTTGAGCCGTCGCCCTTTGTGCCCAGCGCACTTCAGACTCCCAGCCCCAGTGCCACGAGTTGCTGCCGTGGGTTGCCATCACCCTTCCTCGGGCCCAAACAAACCTGGTGTGACTGTGTTAAGGTCGTTTACCGGCACAGCAGCTTCCTGCTGGGCAGCGTTTATTTATAGCCGGGAGCAGTATGGGGAGGGGTGACGGGTGTGTGTTCGGTGTCCGGGGGCTGTGTGCAGCTGTGCTGGGACGGGAGCTGTGGTCACACAACCTCTCTCAACCGAAGATGAAGCAGAAGAGAGAAAATAGGAAATAAAAGGATTGCGAGCGTTTGGAAGATTCCAGTGGACTCTTCATGAGTCAGTCCACTCTCACTGGGGCCTTCGAAGTCAAAAGCTGAGCTGTTCCAAAGCTGAAGCCAACAGCTGATGGCAACTTCGCGTAACAGTGCTTGTATGTGGCTCCTGCCCTGCTCAGGACACGGGAGCTTGGGTTCGTCCAAACCCAGTGTCTGGTGCTAGTCCTCGGCCCTGGAAGTCCTGGAGTAGCTGAGCCTCCTTTGAGGTTGGGAGAGGCAGAGACCTATGATGGGTCCATGAGAAAGGACCTGTGGTCTCCTACGGGGAAATCGTGTGGGATTCAAGGCTGCGACAGGCACTGCGCTGGGGCAGTTTGAGTCAGGACACACCAGCTCTCCCATGTCTGGTGGTGCCTGGCAGCTCCAGAGCACACACTCAAGTCCAGCTGGTGCCCAGGCTCCCCAGCAGCATCCTGCAGGCACCTTGGCCTCTCCAGAGGGGCACAACCAGCTTGGAAACAAGGGCAGTGGTTGCAGCTTCCAGTGCAGGGCAGATGGAGGGGACTGTCCCTCATACTGTGACCTTCTCTGAGGAGCGAGGAGCCTTGCTCTGCACTCTCCTGCGTGCGGGGATTCACCTCTGGGTGAGCTTTGTTCAGGTGGCTGGTGCTCATGTGGGTGTGTGTGCAAGGTGCAGAGTGAGCTTGGGAGAAATGGAGCTAGAGAGGAAGAGTGAGAACACCGGTTATTTCTCCAGGAACCTAGGAATGTCTGTCTTACACAGGCAGTTATAAGGCTTGGATAGTTTTTGGATAAAGACTAACCCAGAACTGGGCCCTGTGAGTTCCGGTGTGACTGGTGCCATGCCCAGGATGTCCTGGAGGAGCCCTGCTGGCTCCTCTGGATCTGGGACACGTACTCAGAGTGTCACGAGCTCCCGGAAACGGGGCCACTCCCCCTATCATAGAATCATTAAGGTTAGAAAACACCTCTTAAGCTCATCCAGTCCAGTCGTCAGCCCAACCCCACTGTGCCTGCTAAACCATGTCCCCAGGTGCCACAGCTACAGATTGTTTGAACCCTTCCAGGGACGGTGACTCCCCCACGCTCCTGGGCAGTCTCTGCCAGTGCTCCACGAGTCTTTTGATAAAGACATTTTTTTTAATATCCAATCTAAACCTCCCCTGGTGCAACTTGAGTCCACCAACTTGGTCCTTGAGGTCCACCGTAAGGAGGACTTGGCTCTGGGGCTCCTTCCCAGGCTGAGGAGCGGGCGAGCGCTGCCGGGAGGTGTGCGGAGGCCCTGGCGCAGGGTGCACTGGCTGGAGCTGGGTGCCGTTGGCCGGGCTCCCGTCCAGTCCAGCAGGCTTTGGGCTGACCTCTGCTGACAGAGCAGGCAAACGGCCGCGGTAGGAGTGTTGAGAAGACAGCGTGGGGCCTGGGGCTCCGCTTTGGATCTCCTGCTTGCGTTCAGAGCTTTCTAGTGATCTGCCTTGCCTAGCCCTGCGGGACACCTCCCCCAGTCCTTACCCTTTCTCCACCCTTCTGTAAGGCTCTGCTGTATGCTTTTGGTTTTTCCATCAAACCTTTTCCTCAAAGGCAAAGAGGTGGAGTCACTTGGGTGCAGCAGCCATCTCGCGCGCTCTGGTCCCAGAGCAGGATGGAGCAGTAAGCACTCGGCTTCTTCCCGCTCAGACTGCCCCCACGTTCTCATTCCACCTTCATAAATGAATTTTATTTGCCCAGGCACAGCTTCACTGAACAGATTCCTGTTTGCTCTGCTGTGTGACATCACCTCTTAAGCAGAGTTCTCATAAAAGGCAAAGAAACTTTCCTTCAGGCCATGTGTCCAGGGGCATGTGAAGGTTTTGTCTTTCACAAACGAAAACTTCTATCTCTCTAGTTTCAGAGGGGAAGTGGGAGAAGTGATCTCTCGGTGCGTCATCCCGGAGGCGGGTTGTCTCGTGGAAGGCTGCGGAGCCGATTTCCTGAGCCTGCCCAGGTCTGATGGGGAGGCTGGGAAAATGGCGCTGCCACGAGGGGAGGGCGTCCGAGAGGGGACTCTGCAATCCCAGGCAAAGAGGATCACGGGAAGAAAACAGCAGGACCTCGTGGTGCTGAGCACCGTGACAGGAGGCCCCAGAGCACCCCCAGACATCTGCACATTGTGCAGCCGCAGACTATGAACCACAAGCCCCCCTGTGCCTCCTTCCAGTTCCTCCTCTCTAGAGGGAGAGGCCTGTGGAACAACATTCCCGATAGCCCTGACTGCCCCTTTGCTGATTCTACAGGAAAGAACAGGAGAAACACAAATAAATTAATTAAAATTCATTGATAAACCCTTCCGTCAGCTTCAGAAAATCAAGAATAGTTTTCTTAGTTATTTGAAGATAAGCACTAGGAGAACAGTTGCAGGAGATCGCACCCTCTTTTGTCCAATGAACCAGGAGGTGACGTTCTCCTGCGCTCCAGGCAAGCAGCACCTTTTACCCACAGTGAAATCAGAACAATCCCCATCCTGGCAGAATCCCTGTGGTCTGCGAGGTGAGAGGAACGCGAGCGTCTCTGCCTGTGGCCGACCTGCGCCTCTGCTCACGTGCTCTGCCTGGCTCCCTCCTCGCCGTCCTGCGTCTTTGGTGTGACCGTTTCTACCTGCATCGTGTTGTGGTCCCCGATCTGAATATTGCTAGCGTGTTGGATGATGAGGGCTCCAGGATGATAGATGACTCCAGGACCTGGCGCTAGGTTGTAGTGATCTTGTGGGAGGTGAGGTGGTAGGAAGGGACCCATGGGAGCCGTGACGGTGTGAGCGGCAAGCGGAGCTGGGAATGTGGCAGGAGGGACAGTGGAAGCAGAGGGACACCACTGCCCAGAAGCCTGGGGAAGGGAGCCAAGGTTCAGAGCAGCCAAGTTGTGCAGTGTTTGATGCTGTTCTCGCTGGGCCTGTAGCTGCTTGTTCTTCTGTGCCAGGTCCCACGAGGCTTTCCGCTCATTGATCCTCCTGGGGGTGAAGGTGTTCTGCACCGTCTTGGAGAACCCGGGAGAGGTCTCATCCAAGGGCATGAGCCCACCGAGTGTGCTGGGAATCTCACTCCGCTCCAGAGGGTTCTCCTTGGGCAAAAAAGGGATGACTGAGTCGTGCTTGGATGGATTAAAGATAGACTCCATCAGAGCAGTGTCTGTCTGGAACTTACACAATTTGCATGGGAAGTTCTTGGTCAGCAGAAGGATAATGAAAGCAGAGTTTTCCATAGCGTCCTGGAGACAGGTCATATGGCTGCGTCCAGCAATGAAGAAGTCCTCACTGAGTGTGGCACCGTTGGGAACCCCCATGTTCTCCAGCAGGTCCTTGACCCGATGGGCAACAGCCTCATCTTTGCTAGCGTGCAGGATAACAAAAGTGAAGAACCTGCTCTCTCCACCATCGAGCTCTGATGTGGAGACTGGTTGTGGAATTTGGAGAGTAGGCGGCGAGGTTGGAGAGGGGAATGAATGGAAGGGAGGGAGATAGGGTAAGGTGGGATGAGCTCCTGGAAGAGGAGAGGGAAGGGTTGAGGAGAAGGAATAAGGAGGAGGAGGAAGAGAAGAGGTTGAAGTGGAAGCAAAAGTAGAGTTAGAGGGAATGCCTGCTGGAACGTGGGAGTCCTTGGGTGCACGGGCAGGCCCTGCGTCTGCTGTAGCTCTTGAGTTGGGAAGACCTGTAGGCAATTGCTTTCCCTCTTGCTTTTTGTCTGCGCTTTCTTTTGGTGCGTGAGGTTCTGATGCCCGTGTGCTGCAGACATCGCTGCTCTCGACAGGCTGCTCCAGGGCACCCAGCTTGGGCGGCTGTGCCTCAGGAACGGGGAGAGCTGGGTGACACAGACTGACCTGCAGAACCTGCTGTGGCCGGGGAACTCGGGTACCTGCGTCCTGACCTGGCTGAGAGCTGGGTCTGCTGGCCCAGCTTGTCTCCTGCGGGCTGGAGCTCTGTCTATCTCCGTCGGGCTGTCCAGCACTGCTGCTCCTTGCTGGGCACCACCGGCTGGCCTGCAGCACGCGCTCCGGGGAGGGCTGGCTGTGAATAACCACAGTTGGCGACGCACTGATCTCTAAGTGACTGGGGAAAGAGGAGCTTCCCATGGAGCGCAAGGTCCGGGGGCCTGAAAGGTCTGAGTTGCCTCCAATTGGCACTGGGGAACTTCTCACCACGTGGAGTGGGATGCCTGTCTGCTGAAATCCTGCACCTGCATCAGATCTCAGTGTCTGAAATCTGTCACCTGAGCCCACGCTGCTAGCAGAGCTGTGGTTTTCCTGGTCCTCGGGTGGGATGCTGTTGAGCCTGTCCACATGAGTTTCTTTGCTGCCGTTGCAGGCTTTGGTGGCAGCTTGGTGAGCTTTGTCCTTGGCCTCGGGACTGCAGAGTTTCTCTTCTGCCAGCGTGGAGTAGATCTGTGCCAGCAGCACCATGGCACCTGCATCCAGCTGGGGAGGGGACAAACCCACCCTGTCTTCCTGCGCTCTACCAGCACCCACTTTGGTCTGCTGGACGTACTGGGCCGCCCGGTTATCTCCCAAGGCATCCAAACAAATTCTTGCCTCCACTTCTTGCCCCAGAGTAAGCAGGACCATGGCTTGCAGTAACCTGCTGCTGGGCCCACGGAACAAGTGTTTTAGTTTGTGTTTGAGGCTCAGGAGCTTATCCTGTGGGACCTGGGATAGGATATGAAAAACATCCTCGAAGCTCGGCTGGAGCTCGGCGCTCTGTGCCATCTCATCAGCTGGTGGCCCAGATGACGAAAGGAGAAGCGCAGATGGAAAAAGCATATTCCAGCGGTCGGAGTGATGCTTCGTGTCCCCACAGTGCTTGGGGACTGCTCAAGCGATGGCTCTTTGTGCTCAGGGGGGAACTAGGCTCTCTCTGTGCCGAGGAACCTGAGAACACAGGAGGGGGATCAGGAGCAGCCACATGGGGAGCTGGAGATCCTCGCAAGCCTCCCAGCCCATCTCACCCCACTCTGAACCCTCCATCTCACTCCCTTTTCCACCCCATCTCACCCCTCCAAGACCTCATCTCACCCCACCCCAAGCCCTTCACCTTACCCCCCTGCCCACCCCATCTCACCCCACCCCAAAACCCCCATCTGCCCCCCTTTCCACCCCATCTTGCCCCCACCTCATCACACCCCCCCTTTCCACGCCAAATCACCCCCTCTCCGAGCCCATCTCACCACTGTCTGTGCCCCCATCTCCCCCATCTGAGTCCTCCATCTCCCCACTCCGAGCCCCATCTCACCCCACCCCAAGCTTTGCATCTACCCCCCTTTCTACCCCATCTCACCCCACTCCAAGCCCTCCATCTCACCCCCCTTTCCACCCCTACTCACTCTACCCTGAGCCCCACATCTACCTCCCTTCCCACCCCATCTCCCCACCCAATCTCCTCCCTCCCCACCCCATCTCACCCCACTCCATGCCCTCCATCTCATCTCCCTTTCCACCCCATCTCACCCCCTCTCCAAGCCTCCCATCTCCCCACCCAGTCTCACCCCATGTCACCCCATGTCACCCCACTCCATGCCCTCCCATGTCCCTTCCTTTCCACCCCATCTCACCTCCCTCCGAGCCCCCGTCCCTCCCCTTCCCACCCCATCTCTCCACATCCCAGTCCCCCATCTCACCCCCCTTCCCACCCCATCTCCCCACCTCTCCAAGTCCCCCATCTCTCCACCCAATCTCGCCCCTTCTCGCCCCACTCCAAGCCCTCCATGTCACCTCCCTTTCCACCCCATCTCAACCCCCTCCTAGCCCCATCTCCCTGCTCCCTCCCCCATCTCCTCACCCCATCTCCCCCGAGCCCACATCTACCTGCCTTTCCACCCCTCCTCACCCCACCCCAAGCCCCCATCTCCCCCGTCCCCACCCTATCTCCTCACCCCATCTCACCCCACTCCAAGCCCTCCATGTCACCTCCCTTTCCACCCCATCTCAACCCCTTCCTAGCCCCATCTCCCTGCTCCCTCCCCCATCTCCTCACTCCATCTCCCCGGAGCCCCCATCTACCTGCCTTTCCACCCCTCCTCACCCCATCCCAAGCCCATCTACCCCATCCCCATCCCATCTCCTCACCCCACTCTAAGCCCTCCATCTCACCTCCCTTTCCACCCCATCTCAACCCCCTCCTAGCCCCCATCTCCCCACTCCCCACCCCATCTCCTCCGAGCCCCCATCTACCTGCCTTTCCACCCCATCTCACCCCACCCCAGGCCCCCCATCTACCCCATCCCCACCCCATCTCCTCACCCCATCTCACCCCACTCCAAGCCCTCCATCTCACACCCCTTTCCACTCCACTTCAACCCTCTCCTAGCCCCCATCCTCACCCCATCTCCTCACCCCATCTCCCCCCACCCTGACCCCCTATCTCCCCCTTCTTTTCCCCCCATTTCCCCCTCCCCGCCCCCGAACAGCTCCCGGTGGTTCAGGTCCAAGCCTGCAGGTTCTCTTTCTCCCCCAACCCCCTGTGGAAGCCCCAGGGGGTGCGGGGCTGGGTGGCCCCCCCTACCTGCGCCCGGTGCCGCCGCGGGTCCCGGGGCTGGGCCTGGAGCTGGGGACACGAGGAAGCGTTGGGGCCGGCCCGGGGCGGAGCCCGACGTGCCCGGGTGTCCCCGGGGCCGCCCCGGGGAGAGGATGGGGGCACATCGTCCCTGTAAAGCACCTCAGCTCGGGGGGAGTGGGGCTGGAAGCCTCGGGGGCTCGAGGCACCCGGGGAGCGCAAGGGGAGGCGGAACACGGGACCTGCTAAAAGCAACTTTTTCCCCTCTTCCAGCATCATCAGAGCCGATGGGAGATGCCCAGAGAAGCGTTAAACAGTGACTCTGTACCAGCTCGAGCCAAGGAGAGAAGGGGATGCTGCAGCTTCAGAGACACACAAGATGCAGCTTCGGAGACACACAAGCTGCAGCTTTGGAGATGAACAAGCTGCAGCTTCGGAGACACACAAGATGCAGCTTCAGAGACACACAAGATGCAGCTTTGGAGATGAACAAGCTGCAGCTTCAGAGACACAAGATGCAGCTTTGGAGATGAACAAGCTGCAGCTTCAGAGACACACAAGCTGCAGCTTTGGAGATGAACAAGCTGCAGCTTCGGAGATGAACAAGCTGCAGCTTCAGAGACACACAAGATGCAGCTTTGGAGATGAACAAGCTGCAGCTTCAGAGACACACAAGATGCAGCTTTGGAGATGAAAAAGCTGCAGCTTTGGAGATGAACAAGCTGCAGCCTCAGATACACACAAGATGCAGCTTCAGAGACACACAAGCTACAGCTTCAGAGACACACAAGCTACAGCTTTGGAGATGAACAAGATTCAGCTTTAGAGACGCAGAAGAAAGAGGCAGCTCTTTGAACACAGGTCACACTTTATTTGCAGTCTGCTTGCCCTTATTCCAGCTTTCACCCAGGGACCGTGACAGGACACAAGTGACCCAAGTAAGTTACATTAGAAACGATCGCAAAGAGTTGTTTGCTGGGGAAATGGCCAGCCCCTCTCACCCTGCTTAAAATGGAGAACTCCTGGCAAAAGCTGCCTCGGCGCCAGCTTCTCGCTGGCTGCGGGAGGTTTCGTGCCTGGAGTTGCACACAGAGGATTCCTGCAGCCAGTTGCATGACTAGGAAGGATAATTCCCTGCAAACTGGCAATGCTGAAAAGAAAATCCCTCCTTCCACAGCAAACCACTTAGCAAGAAAAAGTGTTGGGCTGATCCCTGTTTTGAAGCAGCCTCTTTCCCCCAGCAGCTCCTGCTGAGCCTCCCCGGAAGCACCATGGGCAGAAAGGAAATTGCGTCTCTGATACGTGTTTTTAAACTTGGAGGAGGAGGGAAATGGTATTCAAAGGTCAAGTGCATAGTCCTCTCAAGGTCTGTGCAGCTTGGGTGAATTAAAAACAAACCAACATTAAGAATAAGTTGAGAGCACTTCTCCCCCACAGCTTGTCTCGGCAGGAATTGGCCACTCGCATATACAGCAAAGGCGGCTTAGAAAGCTGAAGTACAGGTTTCCCTCTTCCCTTTCAGTGCAGCAGCACAATTTAAAGAAAAATAAATCAAGATATGGAATCCCTCCCACCTTGGTTTCCAATCTCTTTCCCATCTGCATCTTCCTGTGAACTCCGCCTGGGACAGTGAGGGCAGGAGGCACTCTGGCACCACTGGCAGCTGGACACGGTGAAAGGATGAAGGGCTGTTCCAGCCAGAGAGCCTGGCCAGGAGAGCTGGAGTTTTTCAGACCTCTTCCCGTGGTGTGTTAGTTATCCCCTTTCCAGCCTGTGCCACCTTTGTGTCTTTCTCCGCTTTCTTTTCCAGCTTCTCCAGCACTTCACACCTCTCCCCTGGGATCTTGCGTGTTCCCTTTGGTTCTCCAGGTAACCTAGTCATCTCTTTTGTTGCTGTAGCCTTTACTGACACAGGTGATTTTTTAGCAGTCACTGTGTTTCTCCTCCTCTCCTTTCTGCTGTCCCGCGACGCTTTAGCTGCCGCCCTGAAGGGACCCACGAGCCAGTTCAGAGGGATGCTGCAGGTTACGTACTCAAACAGATAATCTAGAGACCGTTGGGCTTCTGCCACACGGGCCTGGCTCTGGGTCAAGGTGGTGCTGGAGAGGTCCTGGAAAGACATAGCATCAGAAAAGGAACTGTGGAGCTTGTGGATATTCCGAGCGGCCTGATACACAGCTTCTTGGATGTTGCTGGGGAGGCCGTGGATGCTGGTTTTCAGGTTCTCATAAACAGGCCGCAGCTCCCTGGTGATGATGTGCAGCATAGCTAGAGTCCGTGACTCTACCTGCTGGGAGAGAGACAGAGCTCAGTTACTGGGTCAGATGGGACGTACAGCGTCCACCAGAGGCCTGATTCCATAAGCCCTTCTAGGGATACCTCTGCGTGGGAGGCAGTTTTAACTTGGTTTCCTTTGGGTTGGGTCAGGCACCAGTCCACCCACAGCTGATGGAGCTTCTCCTGCCCATCCAGAAGCTTCTGGCCAACCTCTTGTTTCACAGATTCAATCTGGTGGGAAAAATGAAAGGAACAGCTGTATGGAAGCGCACACAGTCAGAGAGGCACGAATGCTCCCCTCCCAGGGGGGATTCCGAGATGACAGGTAGCTGGTGCAGGATGGAGAACAAGCTTCTATCCAGACAGTGAGGCAAGAAGAATACAGACAGGAGGAAAAAAGGAAAAAGCATGTTTGTACCAGTATTATTGCCAGCTGGAGTCGTGAGAGAGTGTCCTGGGTGCTTTGCTTAATGCGATGCAGCTTGCTGAGGGAGTGCCGATAGGCTCGGCGTCGGACTCTGTTAGAGAGGGAGCCTAGGCGCACAAAGTAACTCCGTTGCCGTTTCTGCTCCTCCACAGAAGCCATGCCAGATCCCTCCACGGTGGTGGCCAGCTTACCTGGGGGAAACAAGAACAGAGATGCAGCCGTGCTCCACACCCCCAGCTCTGAGTGGGGGAAGAGGTAAGATCACCCGCTGGAAAACATGAGGCTGAAGCTTGTTGTGTAAGCACTCAGGGTTTGGAGTTTCTTAGGTCTCACAGGTAGACTGGTCCCTGTTCAACATGTTCTTTTCAGATAAGCAGACTTGACAGGTAGGTTGAAGCGTGCATCCACGTGTTTATTTAGCTTGAAGCTGATGGGATGGTTGGACTTGATGATCCGGTGGGTCTCTTCCAACCTGGTTATTCTATGATTCTATGATCCTATGATCCTATGATTCTATGAAAAGGGCCAACTAGAAAATGCTTGCATGCTATTTCATACCATGTGGCAACTCAGCGTTGACTGACAGCCACTTGGTGACAAATTCAGAGCTACCTATCTACTTCAGGAGATGAGTCTTGTGGTGTCACATGCTCTCTAGTCATGTGGGAAACATTTACAACTTCCAGGTAAACAGTTTCTCACCTAATTCCTCCTCAGTCATTGGGAGGTAGTGATCCACCAGATCTTCTGATAGGCCCAGGACAGATTCCACACCACCTGCCACCGCTTGGCTCACTGCTTTGGCTTTGCTTATGCTGTTGGCCACCATTGCATTAGTCATCTCCACACCTTCCTGCATGGCCTCTTTGCTCTGCTCCAAGGCTGTAGTTATTTTGCTGGCTATGGTGCCATATGCAGCACCCAGAGCTGTATTGACTGTAGAAGTGACCATCGATTTGGTCTTCTCAACACCATCATGAACAGCTCCTTTGGTCAGGTCCACTGCTTCGGTCACCTTGTTGGTCACAAGCTCCTTGGCACCCTGAGCAGCCTCTACGGCATTGACAATAGTAGAAGCCACTGCAGACTTGGTCAGCTCAACGCTGTCCTCCACCATGTGTTTACTGAGGTCCACTGCTTTGGTGACCTTGTTGGTCACAAGGTCCTTGGCACCCTGAGCGGCCCCTACGGCCGCGTTGATAGTAGAAGCCACTGCAGACTTGGTCAGTTCAACATTGTCCTCCACCATGTGTTTAGTGAGGTCCACGGCCTCTGTCACCTTGTTGGTGACAAGCTCCTTGGCACCCTGAGCAGCCCCTACAGCCACGTTGATAGTAGAAGCCACTGCAGACTTGGTCAGCTCAACATTGTCCTCCACCATGTGTTTAGTGAGGTCCACTGCTTCGGTCACCTTGTTGGTGACAAGCTCCTTGGCACCCTGAACAGCCTCTACAGCATTGACGATAGTAGAGGCCACTGCAGACTTGGTCAGCTCAACATTGTCCTCCACCATGTGTTTAGTGAGGTCCACCGCCTTGGTCACCTTGTTAGTCACAAGGTCCTTGGCACCCTGAGCGACCTCTACAGCGTTGGCAATACTAGAGGCAACTGCAGACTTGGTCAGCTCAACATTGTCCTCCACCATGTGTTTAGTGAGGTCCACGGCCTCTGTCACCTTGTTGGTCACAAGCTCCTTGGCACCCTGAGCAGCCTCTACAGCATTGACGATAGTAGAAGCCACTGCAGACTTGGTCAGTTCAACATTGTCCTCCACCATGTGTTTAGTGAGGTCCATGGCTTTGGTGACCTTGTTGGTCACAAGCTCCTTGGCACCCTGAGCAGCCTCTACAGCGCTGTTTACGGTGGAGGTGACCACTGACCTCGTCAGCTTGACACTGTCCCCAACAACATTTTTGGTGAGGTCCACGGCTTCGGTCACTTTATCAGCCATTGCTTCTTTTGCCTCACAAGCAGCATCCATAGTGGATTTCACTTTGGTGGAAACCAGCTGCTTGGTGTCCGAGATGACCTGCAAGAGGGAGAGGCAGAAAAAGCTACATTTTTTTCCCTAAATGCTTTTTTTCTCCCTGAAGTAGTTTTTCCATAGTCTTGTGGGAGAGCTGGGGAATTCAACACTCCTGTATTTACACAGACATGTCCCTTTCTGCTCGCTGAGGGCTCATCTCTACGTCCACCCACTAGCAGTGCCTCCTTTAGCCCATCCAGGGACTGGCCTGACAAAGCAGTTGTGCCGAACTCTACTTCCCCATGTTCTTCTGTATCCCCGCAGTTCTATCAAGCAAGAGATCGAGTCCTGGCTTCCCCAAGAAAAGCCTTTGCCTTACCTTATCCGCTGGCTGTTGAAGAAAAGGCAAGTTCTCCTCCAGCTGGTCCAGTCGTTTGCAGGCGTATTCATTTACGAGCGCAACTAGAGAAGACAACAGGTACCAGGTTAACCAGATTATTCTTCAGTTGGGACAGAGGGGGTTGGCCCTACAATGTCCAGTTAAGGACACGGCCATGAAAGCAAGACAAAAAACCCTGTCTGGTTTAGGGTAGGGGGTGTCTGCGTTCCTGTTCAGGAGTGATCAATATCTACAACTGGGCAAATTCGAGTAGCTTCCGTTTTGCCTTCCCACCTTTCTGGCTACTGGCAGCTCCAACTGGAGAGTGATCCATGCCCCTGGTAGGCAAGGTGACAGGAGTGAACTGGGGAAGGGGCTGGAGAACAAGAGAAGCGTCTGAGAGAGCTGGGGGTGTTTAGCCTGGAGAAGAGGAGGCTGAGGGGAGACCTCATTGCTCTCTCCAACTCCCTGAAAGGAGGTTGTGGAGAGGAGGGAGCTGGGCTCTTCTCCCAAGGGACAGGGGACAGGATGAGAGGGAATGGCCTCAAGTTCCTCCAGGGGAGGTTTAGGCTGGACATTAGGAAAAAATATTTCACAGAAAGGGTCATTGGGCAGTGGAACAGGCTGCCCAGCGAGGGAGTTGATTCACCTTCCCTGGAGGTGTTTAAGGGACGAGTGGATGAGGTGCTGAGGGACATGGTTTAGTGATTGATGGGAGTGGTCGGATTCAGTGATCCGGTGAGTCTCTTCCAACCTGGTGATTCTATGATCCTATGATAACTGGATCAATGCTCTACAGGAGATGAATATTGCCCCATAGGAATGTGAAACCCCATCCCACCTATTCCTCTGTGTGGAACAATCTTTCCAGCTTCCTCACTTACTTTGTGGCTCCAGTTGGTTGAGGATGGGCTGTGCCCCACCAACCACACTGCCTACGGCGACAGCAGCCACGGTCTCAGCCACGCTGCAGACGCTGCTGAGGCAAGGGTGCGTCTCCTTGGTGTGGCTGTAGGCAGATGAGACCAGGTTGAATGCAGAGTTGAGCAAGGGCAAGCTGGTTACCCGATTGACAGCACTCTAAAAACCAAGAGAGTTAAGTGAGGTTAGAGGCCAGCCTCAAACTGGCGAGGGAATACAAGCCATTTGTCTATCCAGAAAGGTCCTAAGGGGATTTGCAGTCCACCTCCTCATCCTTCTTAGGCTCAGAGTCAAAGGGATTCATCCAAAGACTCCTAGCAAGTCAGTGAGAAGCCAGGATTAAAAACATTTGAGTTCTGGGCTCATTAATTCTGAGTCATGCTGGGTTTCAGCACCAAACCCAGACAAGGCAATAGGACCCGTTAACAGCTCGTGTTGCAGAATTGCATTACTTGAGCCAATTCTGTAGTTCTCTTGAGCAAGAAAATTAGTATCTGCATCAACTGAGTGTAGATTTAGCCACAGCTTCATGTGGTTAACCTTTCCACTACTCCCAGCCTGGTTCTGAGGTGCTGAGGGCAGTTAATTTACCAGCACATCTCTCAGCAGGTAGTTTAACTGCTGCACATTAGGAGTTGTAGCTGCTCTGGCACCTACCGCTTGCTGCCGTTCCTCAGCCTTCAGCAGATCTTTTGGTGTGGACTTTCCTGTTGCCATGCTGAATGCAGCTGAAAGGGAAAACAAGAGAGTAACAGCATGAGTACAACTGAATTTCCTCCAGTGAATGAAAATCTTAGAAAAACTGGTGAAAAGCAGTTGGCATCCATCATTCAGCACATCCTAGGAACTGGATTCCCAAGCCAGGTCCTGCTGCAGGCTCACTGGCAGATTCTAGTCCCCAAAAAACTTGTCATCTGATTTGTGACCGAGGCCACTGTCCCGTTTCTGGTCTTCAGCTCGTGCCAGGTTTTTATTTTGCTGTGGAAAAAGGAGCAGAGCTCTGGGGAACGAGCGGCGAAACAAGCATTTGTGAGCCCTGGACTGATTGCAGGCAGAGCGAGGGGAGACAGATCAGGAGGCCAAATATTGCAGAGTTTACTGGGCAATTAGTTGGCATTTGAGTGAGATTCAAACAAGACTGGGATGCAGAGCAGCACATCTACAGCAAACATTATCACAACAGTCTCTCAAAGGAGAAACCTGGAACCAGTGTTCTTTTTTTTTTTTTTTTGAAGCCAGGTAGGCTGAGAGAGTCCACAGGGCAAAGCACAACTGCTTCATCACCATTACAAACAAGCCTTTTGCTTGGTTGTTTTATTTCTAGACAGGCAGGAGAGTTCAGCCTGCAGAGCATCCCACTGGCCACGGTGTTGGAGTTGGCACAGAGACACTGTGACAGAAAGAGGAAAGGGCTCTTGGATGGCACAAGTCAGGAGAGGCTCCTGGCTGATGAGAAAACTCCTAAGTTTAGAATCAGCCTCTGAAGTACCAGGAGCCCATTTTAATTACAGGTGCGGATGCGTCGGTGACAATCCTTGCAGCACAGTCATGTCAGAACACGGTTCGCTCTCCTCAGCGTAGGAGGAGTTGGGCTGTGTTGCAACGCCAGCATGTGTGGTGCAGGCTGGTCTTCACGACCCCACAGTTTGGTTTTATTTTCTCTTTCTAGTCTCTCCTCTGCAAAAGTGATGAGCAGGCCTTGATTTACTTCAGAGACTGCAGGAAAGCACAGCACTTAGCGAGGCTTGGTCAGTTGTTTCAGAGACCTTTTAAGATAAAGCTCAGCTTCAAGCAGAAGTCCCAGCAGGCAGACCCCGCTTGTGGGTTCCAGCAGGCAAAGGAACAGGAGCAGCATCACTGGTTAATTTGTGGTCAGAGCAGTTATTGACATTCTTTGAGATTTGCCACCGATAGCCCAGTTGCCATAAATGCCGTGGGCAGGACTGGGTCACGGGATGCCTGTGGCAGCAGGGAATGGCCCTGTCTGTGGCAGAGCGAGCGGTCAGCCCGTGCTTCGAAGGCAGAGATAGTTTTAGGAAGAGGATCAGATGATTTTCAGCACTGCTGCCAGAGGTGCCCCAATAACCTCTCTGGAGAAGCTACCAGTATTGAGGAACCTCAAAGATCAGAGCTGCTTTTGCAGATGGAGGTTTTCCACCTACACAATTCCAACAGAAGTCGAGTGCCACAGCCAGGTGATTCCTTGGTCAGTGACTCTGTGGGACAAGGAGTGTGGAAGCAATCCAAGCTACTAGAATTTGAGGTGTTTAAGAAAAGAGAGTTAATTAAAACAGCTTCTGGGCTTTCCTGTACTTTCTGTTTACCAATTTTTCCATGAGGACAACTTGGACTTCCAGGCAGAAGCCATAACTTGCAGAGTAAGCAATGTGCTGCTGGCTCCTTAACGCACGTTTTCATCTGGAAGTTTCAGCAGAACCAGCTTCAGTAATTGAAGTCCTTCGCAGCCTCACACGGTTTCAGGTAGTCACGACCACATTTAAGAACCCAGTTAGTCTTGAGAAACAGTGAGCGAATGCCAAGTGCTCCCTCCAGCCAGCTGGCAGCTTCATCCTCTGCCTCCTTGGCGCTCGAGCCACCCCCACCCGAACCCCATTATCGTGCCTACACCGAGCGATCATGTGAAATAGCTACAGGCAGGTCTGGCAGCACCGTCAACAGGAAGAGAATGCCCAGCTGATCCATCTACCTCCCCAGGCACGTCCTGCTTCCCCCGGCATCAACACCAGTCAGTGGTGATGCTCAGGTGCACATCACGTGCATTCCCTGCGTTCCCACCTCCCCTGGACCCCTCATGCAGCGCTGAGCTTCAGCAGGTAGAAAGCAGGAAAGTTTCCACACCCAAAGCTGCTCAGTCACAAATCAGAGACGCGTAGTGTTGCTGAGAAGTCACCTCAGGGGTAGGAAGGAACCTTTAGGGAAGGATCTGAAGCCTCTCAGCTCTTCCCTGAGGTGCAGCAGATGCAGTGCAAAGCTGTAAAATCTCACCTTTGGCCTCAAAAGGCCAAGACACCCCTTACCCATAGATGGAGAAAAGCAGCAGAGACACAATCCAGCACTCTTTGTGTTTCCAGAAGCTGGAAAAGCCCTGTGGGTGCAGCTGGAGGAGCCCAGCCCTTCCACATTGGCCCCTGTGCTCCCCATGGCCAGGAGCTCCAGCGATGGAGCCATCTCCAAGCCCACCCTCCATCCTGGGGAGGGCTGCAAAGAGCCCTCAGTGCAAGGAATAACCTCAGAGAGCTCCCAGCCCCACACCACAGCCATCCAAATACCTCCACCAGCCCAGTCTTACCTGCTCCTCTGCTTCCCAGGCTGACAGGACAGGGAGTGCTGGCCTCGCCCGCATTAAGTACCCCACGGGCCTGACGGGCACCTGCAGGGGCCAATCGGGGCGCTGCCAATGGGGCGTGGGTGGGAAAGTGGGGGCTGGAGGGGCAGGTGAGGAGCTGGGGGACAGGACTTGGTGGTAGGAGGCTGTGACCCCCTGGGAGGGATATACCTGCCAGGGCAGCCCTCACAAGGGTCCATCCATAAGCACTTTGGCCATGGTGCCATGCTGTGTGGTTGCCCTGCGGCAGCTGGGACGAGGGTGATTCTCCAGGTGGGGAGTTGAGGGGCACCAAGGTCTGGGGGATCTGCTCCGTGCCTCAAAATGCACTCGGCTTTTCCCATGACCTCACGTGTCTGTTTGGCTTAAACCTCTGAGCTGGACAAGCCTGAATTGCCACTGTGTTGGCCCAACTGCAGCACCTTGCTTCTGGGAGCCAAGAGAGACCTGGCTGGAGCCTGAGCTGCTCCTGCAGACCCTGCAGCAAAGCCCTGCTCGCCAAGGTCTGTGCTGCTGGGGCCACCAGCATGGGCCTTGACCCCACCATCTGCAGTGAGGCTGTGAAATGGGAAATCATAGAATCACGGAATATTTTGGGCTGGAATGTACCTCAAAGCCCATCCAGTTCTACCCTGCTGCCGTGGGCAGGACACCTCCCACTGGATCAGGCTGCTCAAAGCCTCAAATCTGTCCTCAGTGTGTCCTCGGCCTTGGTTTTGCCACAGTGGTGGAGCTGCTTGGAAAGAGTATGCTGGGGTAGAAGTCCAGCCCCAATTCTCTGGGCTAGGGGACCTGTTCCCCATGGGCAGGGTTGGCCAGCGCCAGCAGGCAGCTTGTGTTTGATGTTTTCTGAAGAAGTCCGTGCACGGGTGCTAGAGCTCAGCACACCAACACCTGCTCTTGGGCTGCTCTGTGCCATTGCAGACGTGGTCAAGAAGCCCCAGAGAAGCAGGAGGTGGGCTCTGCCACGTGAGAACATCACTCAGCCATGATGCTTTCTTGGGAAATCTCTCCTGCCCCGCAGCACGGGTGCTGTAACAACAGAAGGAGTAAGACACGCTCTCCCACTCTCAGCTCTTGCCTGATTACGTGATGGTGAAATGTGCTGCTTCTCGAGTTTGCTGTGATTTTGGAGATAAAGGGATGCCTTTTGGTTTTGTGCTTGCAGAGGGCCCAGCAGTGCAGGACTCTCAATGCAACTGGGGCACGTTTGGGCTCTTTAATAGTAATGAAAAATTGTTAATGCTATCCTTTTCCATTTGGGTCTTTTCTTCTCCAGATCTCCAAAAAGGGGTTTGAAACCATCAATTACGCTTCCTGTTGTCTGTTTTCAAGATCAGTGGGGGAGGAAACTGAGGCAAAGGTAAGAATTATCTGAAGTCTTCTAAAGCTATTAAATTGATTGAGTCACCCTGTTTTCAGCTGGTGAATGCAGGAGATCTTGGGTTGCATTTCTGTGTTGTCCACAGAAAGTGGTGGAGCAGGAGGTTGTTGTGCTGTTAAGCTGACAAACATGTATACAATTGTCACTCCTCAGCTTTGAGGTTAAAAGGAATCCCCCTCTGTCCTTGAGTCAGATTTACCATGGAGAGGTTGGCTGGAGACCTCTGGAGGCCAAAGACTCGGAGCTGCTGCGGGAGACAGGACTGCTGGCAATGCCAGGGCTGGCCGGCTGCGAGCTCTGCAAACCTGAGCCTTGAAAAACTCCTGGAGGTCTCACACAGCCTCTCTGGGCATCAGATCTAGTATTGCACCTTGCTCTGAAAGAGGAAGAAATTCCTAATGTCCACTTTGAACTTCCCAGCTACACATATTGTGGTTTTCCCTCTTGTTTTGCCGCTGCCAAGAAGGCTTTTTGTGCATTTGCTTATCATAGAATCATAGAACAACCAGGTTGGAAGGGACCCATCGGATCTTCTAGTCCAACCATAATTTTATATGAAGTTTATATGAATAAATATATGAATTTTATGAATATTTATATGAATAAATGAATATGAATGTGAATATGAATATGAATATTTATATGAATAAATATATGAATTTTATGTGAAGTTTATGTGAAGTTTATATGAATATTTATATGAAGTTTATGTGACATAAACTTCCTATTCCAGCATCACCTGAGAGTCGTTCATCTGACAAACTCCTTGGCAGGGCATGGTCCCTCTTTCGATCCTGCTCCCTTCACAGGGTAAACTGCAGTTTTGAAATGTTTGATATCTTGTGCTAAATCTTAACCTGATCAGCAGGTGTCACCTGGTGAGCTTTATCAGTTGTGATGTGCGTAGGGGTAAGAATGGATGTTCTTGTCCATCCTCTGGAGATCTGATGATATGTGGTTTGGGTTTTTTTTCCAGGAATCAAGCAATTAGTCCTGTATTTTCTGGATGTCGGCCTGCATACAGACAGCAGCCGTCAAGAGCCAGCGATGAAATTGTCAGCTCAGGGGTGTGAAACGCTGGAGCAGGCCAGCCCCGTTGTGGTGCTGATGGTGAAACTCTCTTGAGGCAGGTCACGTTTCATCCCCTAATTGGGTAAAAATTGCATGATACCTTCATGTGGCTTGTAACGTGGCACAGGTGAATGTGAGCAACGGTGTCAAGGGGTTTGCGTGAGATAATATCGGTAATTATAATTAATGAGATGATAGTTAATACCTAAAGTGTTAGCTTGAGATACTGGGTCAAAATCCCAGCGCTTGGAGCCCCCGCTCAGTGGCAGAGCTGCCTGCAGTGTCGCAGCGCTGAACGTCTGGAGACTACAATTTTAAAGCAAAGGTTTAAAAAAGGTTTAAAGCGTGAGCATTTCTGTGATTCTTGTTACGGTATAAACACCACGTATGTAAAGCTGAGATCAAATCAGTTCTAAGAAGTTTGGTGGGTGTGGGAAGGGTGTAGGAGGAAGCAAAGAAACGTGTTTGGGGAACGGAAAGGGAGCTGTGTTGGCTGGAGCAGAGGAGCCCTGTGGCATTGGGCAGCGCTTCCCACAAAAGGCAGTGTCTCCTCAGTGGCTGCAGCCTTTCTGAAAATGCTGCACCTTCAAGACATGGGCAGAGTCCTCCTGGCGATGCCCAGACGTAAACCCTGCCTCCCCATGCCTGTTGGCAGCCAGGAAACTCTGCTTCTCTGCAGCCCTGCTTCTGCCTTACAGCTCTCGCTTCAGCTGCATCCTGCAGTCTGCATGTGGTCAAGGCCTCTCTGGCTCTGTGCTTCTTGGTTGTCACCATCTTTGTTGGGTAAAGAGAATGCTTGTCTGGGGAGGATTTGAAGGATTGGGCCCTTACTGTGAGGCCGAGTTCCTTTCCCTGCTCTGTGGTGCGTCACAGCTCACCATCGTCTCCCTGGGGACCAGAGGCCACATGTGACACTGAGCATCCCATTTGCCAGTGTTCATCCACTGCAACGGAAATGCTCTTGTTGATCTTCCATGGCATTTACTCCGTTAATAACCTGCCATGAGGCACCTTCCCCCAGGGTGATTCAGGGGTGAGGCATGCATTGCTTTGATTTGTGTTCCTCAGTGAGGTCAAGCAAAGCCCTTGGGCTTCCAGCAAAGTCCTTGAGAAGCTCAGGTGTCCCTCTTCCAGGAGCTGCAGTGCAGTGCTGTCTGGAGCCCTCTGTGGGGACATTCAGCCTGTGGTCTTTGCCATTCGTGGCTGTTTGCTGGTGGCCCTGGTTTCCACTGCCCGGAGACTTGACTTTCCTGCATTCCTTCTTCCTCTTCTCCACTGCTTCCCCTTACTGGGAGTGAGTGCTCCTTGAGGTAGCAGTGGCAGAAGCAGTTTCAGCTGTCACATCAACTCCAAGCATTCTTCCTCAATCTCCCTGCAGCGTCCTGTCCTGCAGCAGCAGTTGATGCTCCTCACGCAGCTTCGTGCAAGGCGACAGTCTGAGCTGAGTGTCCTTGAGGTGATCCTGCAGTGCTGGGTGTCTGTGTCCAGAGCAGAGTGACAGAGGCAGGGCCGTGGCTGGATCCTTGCTGGATCCTGTCCGACACTACCCACCTGTCAATCTCCTTCATCAGTCTTCACATGACAATCTCCACGGTCAACAGCCTTCCGAGTGCTGTGGGCTCCTGAAAACAATTGTTGAGTGAGGTACCAAAAGCCCAGTTCTTGCTTTCTGCCACCCTTCCTGGTCTCTCCAATAGTTTGAAGAAAGAAAAAATTTAGGAAAATGTTTTTCACAGAAAGGGTCACTGGGCCCTGGAACAGGCTGCCCAGGGAGGGGGTTGAGTCACCTTCCCTGGAGGGGTTTAAGGGACGCGTAGACGAGGTGCTGAGGGACATGGGTTAGTGTTTGATAGGAATGGTTGGACTCGATGATCCGATGGGTCTTTTCCAATCTGGTTATTCTATGATTCTACGAAGCTCTTCCCTCGTTCAGGCTGTGCTGCAACTCTCTGCTGCCCTCACTCTGCCTCAGCAGACACAGAACCTGCCAGCCCCTCTCACCCTGAGGCTTCCCCAGCCCTGGATCCCTCCCAGCTGCTCACCCACAGCAGCAGCAGCTCAGGCAGGTTCCAGCCCTGACCTCCCTGAAGGGAGCAGCTGGATGGATTCTTAGCCTTCCAGTTCCCCTCTGCTGGTTTTCAGGCTGCAGGATGGTTTTGTACACACACATTGGCTCCTCTCTGCTGCTGCTTTCCTGCCTCAGGTAGAGGGGTGGGTTACCAGAAAGCTGGGTGGGTTTTGACAGAGGAGAGGGTGGGCATCACCTGGGCCTGCCTAGTGTCCTCTCTCACCTTTGAAGCCAAAGGTGCAGGTTCCTGTCCCCAGCTGCCCTGCAAGTTAAGCTGTTACCATGTGCCTTTTAAACATTTAGGGTCATTCTACCTCCTGTGGTGTTTCTCATGGCTTTACGGGACCTGGTCCCAGCTTTTTTTCCTGAGAAGTGCTATAAGGGCGATGCCAGGGATGGACTATGGATCACAGGAACTGATGGGAAGGCTGCTGCCTGCCCAGGGATAAATCTGCCCCTCTTGGCACTGATAAGACCGACTATCAATTCTTCTTCACCCCAGACCCCCCCCCAATGTTTATCAGCTGGTAGCTCTTCCATCCGTGCCTGGGCTTTTGTTTCTCCTCAAACATTGTGCCAAAACTTCACTTCAGGCAATATTTCCATGGTTGGGAGGCTGTTGGAATTTTGCCTTGCTGACTGCATCTTCTCGCAAATGAATTCAACAATGCTTTAAGTTTTCCTAAACTGAACTGTATGTCCCTGCTGGCAGGAGAACCAGGATATTGTTTCTCCACAGCATGGGGCATTTACCAAATGGCAGAACAGTGTTTTCAATCAGAACTCTAACTCCAGAGAAGTTACTAGAGAAGCCTATGAGAAATGAAAGGGAAGAAACTAAAACTCCTCAGCCTTTTAGATAACTGCAAAGTGTTCTTTTTCCTGAGGGTCTGTTGAAACCTGAGGCTCCCAGAGCCTTATCTCACTCCCACCAAGTTCTCTCTATGTTACTCTGGTTTTAGTAGGACAGGACATTAAAAGGAGAGCAAATAGGATTTAACCTCTAATGAGATCAGTGTTCCACTACCAGAATGATCTAGAATGGAGCCTTATTTGTGGTGGTTTGCAGACCCAGCTGAACTGTGTGTAGGATGCAGCACAGTTTTGAAGTGTGTCCATTCGCTGAATGAGTAAGGGTTTCTCTAGCGAGCAGGCTGCTTGTTTCTGGCCATGACAGTTCCAGGGATGATGCTACAGAGATGCAGCAGTGGCCTGGAGCCTTTTGCTTGGATGGTTGTGACTTCCAGTAAGAGCACGTTCCCTGCGCTGTGATGGGAGCTGTGGAGAACATAGGGATGTGCATGTTACCCACTCAGGTACAGGTGGTGATTGGGCCTTAAACGGACACGAGGTGGGACCCTAATGGGGCACCAAGCAGGGTGAAATGCAAGGCAGTGAGGTGCTATCAGCAATGTGTTTAGTGTCCCAGTGTGTGTGACGTGGACACTAACAGCTTCAAAATGCAGTCCTTGTATGTCATAGAATCATACAATAGTTTGGGTTGGAAAGGGCCTTAAAGATCATCCAGTTCCAACTCCTCTGCCATAGGCAGAGACGCCTCCCACTGGATCAGGAGCTCCAAGCCCCATCCAGCCTGGCCTGGAACACCTCCAGGGATGGGGGAGACACAATTTTCCTGGGGAACCTGTTCCAGGGCCTCCCCACTCTCACAGGGAAGAAATTCTTATGTCTAGTCTAAATCTGCCCCTCTCCAGTTTATCCCCATCGCCCCTCGTCCTATTCCTCCAAGTCTTTGTGAGCAGTCCCTCCCCAGCTTTCTTGGAGCCCCTTCAGGTACTGGAAGCTGCTCTAAGGTCTCCTCGGAGCCTTTTCCAGGCTGAAACAACCCCAACTCTCTCAGCCTGTCCTCATACAGGAGGTGCTCCAGCCCTCAGATCATCCTTGTAGCTTCCTCTGGAACTGTTCCAACAGCTCCATCTCCTTCTTATGTTGAGGATTCCAGAACTGGACACAATCCTCCAGCTGAGGTCTCCCAAGAGAGGAATAGAGGGGCTTCTCATCTACCTGCGCCCCCAAGTCCTTCTCCTCAGGGCTGCTCCCCATCACATCTTCCCCCATCCTGTATGAAACCGAGGATTGCCTTGACCCAGGTGTAGGACCTTGCCCTTGGTCTCATTGAACCCGATGAGGTTCTCCCAGCCCCACTGCTCCAGCCTGTCCAGGTCCCTCTGGATGACATCCCATCCTTCTGGAGTGACAACTGCCCCACTCAGCTTGGTGTCATCTGCCACTTAGTGGAAAATGTCCATGGAAGAGGGGGCAGGTCTGTGCCTTAAAACATGGCTTGTTTTGATCTTATGGCATGTCTGTAGAGATGTGGTGAGGGAAAAAAGCCTGAAGGAGGAGAGTAAGAGCCTGTCTTTAAACAACCCTGCCTCTGGCAGTCAAGAGGGATGTGGGCTCTTCTCTCCTCTGGAACTAGGGTGGCGGAATATGGATCCAGATCTGCTCTTACACAACACTAACTGGAACTTTAGGTGAGGAGGGAGCCCTCACATTGAGATGCTTTAGGCCTGTAACCTCTCCTGCTCTGGGTCAAAATGGTTCTTCCAGCACTCAACCTCTCCTCCTGCTCTCTGTCGGGTCTGTAGTGTCCGGTGACCCCGTTGGGCTGCGGGAAGGGCTGGCTGCCATCGTCGGTCAAGGTTAAAACTCGAGTGCATCTACCAGGGGAGAAAACGAGCTTCTGGCACGGCAAAGCCCGTGGATCTGGGAGGAAACGAAGGGCGAGTGCTGTGGTCGCAGGCCAGATCCAAGGCTTTGTGCGCCGACACGCGCCTCACCTCTGGCTCCAACCTAACACAGGCCAGAGACCTCAACCCGCGCCCCACCGCTGAACCGGGGAGCCCCAACGCAGCCGAGGAGAGGAGGGTACGGGGAAGGGGAGGCTTCCGCGTGCATCCTTCTCAGCAACTGGTGACCCGGGGGTGCTGCGAGGTGAGCTCTGCGGCTGGGGGCACACGGGAAACGCCGCTGGGCGCGCGTCTCCTGCCTCGTGTTCTCTGCACAGCGCGGGTCGCGCCGCCCGTGCGGCTATTCCGGCCACGCCAAACCGGCCGCCATTCCCGCGGCCTCTCTGCCCCTGCGCCAACCACGCTTTTATCTTCCTTTGGAGCCGGATTCTTGAAAGAAAGGGCTCGCCAACCCCCTGCTCTCAGCTCACTCCGGCTCACGCTTGTTTGGAGCAAACTTAATGGCGTTGGGTGTTCTTGCCGCGTTGGCCTTGGGGAACCCGAGTACAGGAACCCGTGTACGGGAACCCGCGTGCGGCTCTGACATGTGGGACGCGTTTTCATGAGAGGGGCCATCGGGGACCCCACGGATTGGGGTGTCGGGAGGCCTCGTGCGGGTCTCTCTGATTACTCGGGTTATTATTCGAGTTATTATTCGAGTTATTATTGGAGTTATTAGGATGATTTGGAATGTTTACGTCCCAGTGAGGCTGCAGGCAGCACTCCCACCCCTCGTTTCTCGGCTCCCCCGGGGGCGGCCGTGGGTCGGTGCCCCCGGGGGTGCGGGTTTCCCCGCCGTTACCCCCCCAAACATCTCTCCTCCTCCTCCCTCCTCCTCCTCCGCCCCCCCCCCCCCCCACCGCCCCGCCCGCCCCTCCCTTGGCGGCCAATGGGCTCGCGCCGCCCGCCCGGCGCGTTTTCCGCGCCAAACGCGAACGCGGGGAGAGCGCGGGCGGCGGCGGCTCCGCCACGGTGAGTGCGGGCGGCGCGCGGGGCCCTGACAGCCGCCCTCCTGCCCCCAACCACCCCCCGGGGGTGGAGCGGTTCCCTCGGGGGGAGCGGCCGGTGCGGCGCGGGGAGAGGGGGGGGGCTCCCGGTGCCGGCGGCGCCCCGGGGCGCCCGTGCTCGCCGCCGCTGCGGGTGCCCGTGTCCCCGCGGAGCCGCCGGCCCAACCGGGGCCGGTGTCCCCTGCCGGTGCCGGTGTCCCCGCGGGTCGGACTCGATGATCCGATGGGTCTCTTCCAACCCGGTTGTTCTACGATTCTATGACCCGGTGCCCGTGTCCCCGCGATGCAGGTGCCCGTGAGCCCCCGTGGAACCGGACGACTCCCCGTGCGCTGCCCGTGTCCCCGTGGAACCGGGGGACGAGTCCCCGTGTCCCCGTGGGTCGGTGCCCGTGAATCCCAGCGGGTCGGTGGCCGTGTCCCCGGGCTGCGCGCGCCCGTGATTCGGTGCCCGTGAGCCCGACCGGGTGCCCGTGTCCCCGGGGGGCGCTGCCCGAGCCGGTGCCGTGTCCCCGCCCCCCCCGGGGCCGTTCCGGGGCGGCGGCTCCTTTAAGAGCCCCCCCACCTCTTTTCCTCTCCCCCCCCCTACTTCAGCCTCTTTCCCGCCCCGCTTCATTTGCATGATCTCGCGAGACTTGCCCCGCGCGGGGCGGGGCCGCGTTTCAATTGTGCGCGAGATGCCGTTGGCGCGCGCGC